>WNWK01051722.1:0-12394 GCA_009830355.1 Cherax destructor | reverse complement strand
CGGGGGAGCACCGGGAGGAGGGACGATGGAGCACGCGGGGAGTGAGGGGAACCCACGTGGGGGGACGGGGGAGCACGGGGGGGGGACGGTGGAGCACGCGGGGGATGTGGAGCACGCGGAGGAGGGGACGGGGAGCACGGGGGGGAGTGACGGAGGAGCATGGGGGGAGGGGACGGTGGAGCCCGTGGGGAGGGGGAACGGGAAACCGGGGGGAGTGACGGGGAGCACGGGGGGGAGTGACGGGGGGTTGCGGGGAGTGAGGGGGAGCACGCGGGGAGTGAGGGCGGAAGCACGGGGGGGGAGTGAGGGAAGCACGGGGGGAGTGACGGTGAAGCACGCGGGGAGGACGGTGGCACCGGGGGAGTGACGGGGCACGGGGGGGGACGGCGGGAAACGCGGGGGTGACGGAGGAGCACGGGGAGGACGGGGGAGCACGCGGGGGGGACGGGGGAGCACGCGGGGGACGGTGAACCCCGGGGGAGGGGACAGTGGAGAACGCGGGGAGTGAGGGAATTTTCCGTGGGGGAGGGACGGGGGAGACCCGGGGGACGACGGAATAAGGGGGGAGTGACGGGGAGCCGCGGGGAAGGAGGACACCGGGGAGGACGGAGGACCCCCCCGGGGAGGATGGGGGTTTTTGGGGGGAGGACGGTGGACACGGGGGAGTGAGGGGGTGGAGCACCCGGGGGAGTGACGGGGGAGCACCCGGGGAGTGACGGTGGAGAAACCCGGGGAGTGACGGAGGAGCCCCCGGGGAGTGAGGTGGAGCCCCCGGGGGAGTGACGGAGGAGCCCGGGGGGGAGTGACGGGGGGCCCGCGGGGGGAGTGACGGAGGACCCCCCCGGGGAGTGACGGAGGAGCACCACGGGGAGTGATGAAACCCCGCGGGGGAGGGACGGGGAGCCTGAGGGGAGGAGGGAGGAGAACGGGGGGGAGTGACGGAGGAGCACCCGGGAGGACGGTGGAGAACGCGGGGGGGAGGGGGAACACGGGGAGGGGACGGGGGAAAACGGGGGGGAGGACGGGGGAGAAGGGGGAGGGGACGGGGGAACCGGGGAGTGACGGTGGATACCCCGGGGGGAGGAGGTGGAGCACGCGGGGAGTGTTTTGGGAGGAGCCCCCGGGGAGGGATGGGGAGCCCCGGGGGAGTGATGGGGGAAACGGGGAGAGTAAAGGAGAAACCCGGGGGATAATGGGGGAGCACCAAAGGACGGAGGAGCAAAACGGGGATTTTGGACGCGGGGAGGACGGTGAAGCACCGGGGGAGGACGGTGAAGCGCGGGGGGACGGGGCACGGGGGAGGGGGAGAACGGGGGGGAGTGACGGTGGAGCACGCGGGGAGTGACGGTGAAGCACCGGGGGAGGACGGAGGACATGGGAGGAGGTGGAGCCCGTGGGGAGTGACGGGGACACCGGGGGAGGACGGGACACGCGGGGAGGACGGTGGAAACGCGGGGAGTGATGGAGAGCCCGTGGGGAGGACGGTGGACACGCGGGGGGGACGATGGAGCACGGGGGGGAGGACGGTGACACGCGGGGAGTGACGGAGGAGCACGGGGGAGGAGGAGGAGAAACCTGGGAGTGATGGAGGGGGCCCGTGGGGAGTGACGGGGAAAAGGGGGAGGGAGGGAGCACCGGGGAGTGACGGAGGAGCACCTGGGAGGATTTGGTGGAGCACCCGGGGAGGAGGAGGAGCACCCGGGGGAGTGACGGTGGAGAAACCCGGGGAGGGGACAACCCGTGGGGAGGGACGGACCGCAGGGAGGGACGGAGGAACCCTGGGAGGACGGAGGAGCACACGGGGAGGATGGAGGAGCACGCGGGGAGTGACGGTGGACTATGGAGGAGGAAACCGGGGAGTGACGGAGGAGCACCGGGGAGGACGGTGGAGCACGGGGGGGAGGAGAGAGCATCGTGGGGAGTGACGGAGGAGCACGCGGGGAGGGACGGAGGAGCACGCGGGGAGTGACGGTGGACACGCGGGGAGGGGACGGTGGACACGGGGGGGAGTGACGGGAGCACGGGGGAGTGAGGAGGAGCAACCCGGGAGGATGAGAAAGGGGAGTGATGGAGGAGCACGCGGAGAGGACGGAGGAGCACCGGGGAGTGATGGAGGACAGGGGCGGGGAGGACGGAGGAGAACAGGGGGGAGTGACGGGGAGCACGGGGGAGGACGGAGGAAAACGGGGAGGATGGAGGAGCCCGTGGGGGAGGGGGACGGAGAGCCTGGGGGGGAGTGACGGTGGAGAACGGGGGGAGGGACGGGGGACAAAAGGGGGGACAGGGGGAAAACACGGGGGAGTGATGGAGGATCCCGGGGGGAGGACGGGGAGCACGCGGGGGAGTGACGGGGAGCACTGGGAGGAAACGGGGAGCACCGGGGGAGTGACGGCACCGCGGGGAGGACGTGGACACGCGGGGAGGACGGAGAAACCGGGGGAGTGATGGAGGAGCCCTGGGGAGGGACGGTGGACACGCGGGGATGACGGGAACCCACCGGGGGGAGGTGGCACCGGGGAGTGAGGTGAAGACTGGGGAGGGGACGTGGAGACCGGGGGTGACGGTGGAGCCCCGCGGGGAGGGACGGTGAAGCACGCGTGGGGTGACGGAAAAGGGGGGGAGTGGACGGTGGAGCCCGGGGGAGTGACGGGGAGCACGCGGGGAGGACGGTGGAGCACGCGGGGGAGTGACGGTGGAAACGCGGGGAGGAGGGGAACCCGTGGGGAGTGACGGTAAGCGGGGAGGGACGAGGAGAACGGGGGGAGTGACGGTGGAGCACGCTGGGGAGTGACGGGAAAGGGCGGGGAGTGACGGTGGAGCACGGGGGGGGAGTGACGGAGGAGAAACCGGGGAGGGGGATGGGGAAACACGGGGTGATGGAGGACACGCGGGGAGGACGGGGGGAGAAACCTGGGGAGGATGGAGGAGCACGGGGGGGAGTGAGGAGGAGAAATTTGGGAGGACGGAGGAGCACGTGGGGGAGGACGAAAAACGGGGAGGATGGAGGAGCCCGGAGGGAGGTAGAGTTTGGGGAGGAGGGGGAGCACGCGGGGAGTGACGGAGCACACGGGGAGGGGGACGGGAGGAGCACGCGGGGAGTGATGGAGGATCCTGGGGGAGTGAGGTCGAGCACGCGGGGAGGGGGACGGGGGGAACCCGGGAGGGACGGGGGACCGGGGGGAGGACGGTGAGCAGGGGGGGGAGGACGGTGGACACTGGGGAGTGACGGAGGAAAAAGGGGGAGGATGGAAGGGGGGGGAGGACGGGGGAAAGGGGGAGGGGAAAAAGGGGCGGGGAGGACGGAGGAGCAGGGGGAGTGATGGGGAAACCCCCGGGGGGATTGGGGAGCACGGGGGAGGACTGTGGACACGGGGGGAGTGAGGGGAGCACGCGGGGGGAGTGATGGAGGCCCCCGGGGGGAGTGAGGGGGGAAAGGGGGGGAAAAGGGACGGTGGAGCACGCGGGGAGTGACGGTGGAGCACGCGGGGGGAGGGGTGGAGCACGGCAAGGGACGGGACCCTTTTTGGGGATGGGGGAAAGGGGGGGCGGACGGGGATAACGCGGGGATGGTTTAAAACCCCCGGGGAGGACGGTGAAACCGGGGGGGCGGACGGAAAATTGGGGGGGGGACGGGAAAGGGGGGGGAGGACGGGAGAACGCGGGGACGGGGACACGGGGAGGACGGTGGAGCACGCGGGGGGGGGGTGGACCCCCGGGGGGGAGGACGGTGGAGAAGGGGGGAGAACGGTGGAGCACGCGGGGGGGAGGGGGGAGAACGGGGGGGATTAAAAGGGTTAAATAATAGTTTTTTTTTTTCCATTTCAAATTTTTTAAGGTAAATTATTTTTCCCCTTTTTTTAAATTTCAAATTTTCCTTTTATTTTTTTCCTTTATTTATTTCCTTTTTTTTTTCTTTTTATTACTCTCTTTTTTTTCTTCTTTTTATTGGGTAAGCCCCGTTCCCCCCCCCCCCCCCGGTGGGGGAAGTGGTCCCCCCCCCGGGGGGCGGGGGAGGGCCCCCCTCCCGGGGGGAGGGTCCCTCCCGGGGGGAGACGTGTCCCCCCCCGGTGGGGGAGAGGGTTTTCCCCCCCCCGGTGGGCGGGAGCCCCCCTCCCCGGTGGGCGGAGAGTGTCCCCCCCCGGGGGCGGAGCTTTTTCCCCCTCCCGGGGGGGAAAATGCCCCCTCCCGGTGGGCGGAGACGTGTGTCCCCCCCCCGGTGGGCGGAGATGTGTCTTCCTCGGGGGGGGAAAACGTGTGCCCCCCCCCCGGGGGGGCGGGGGGTGTCCCCCTCCCGGTGGGCGGAGAGGGGGTCCCCCTCCCGGTGGGCGGAGCCTGTGTCCCTCCCCCCGGTGGGGGGGGCGTTTTCCCCCCCGGGGGGCGGGGCCTGTGTCCCTCCCTGGGCGGAGACGTGTGTCCCCCTCCCGGTGGGCGGAGACGTGTGCCCCCCCCCGGTGGGCGGAGACGTTTTCCCCCCCCCCGGTGGGCGGAGAGTGTGTCCCCCCCCGGTGGGCGGGCGTGTGTCCCCCCGGTGGGCGGGCGTGTCCCCCTCCCGGTGGGCGGAGACGTTTCCCCCTCCCGGTGGGCGGAGAGTGTCCCCCCCTCCCGGTGGGGGGAACGTGTGTCCCTTCCCGGTGGGCGGAGGTGTGTCCCCTCCCGGTGGGCGGGGGGTGTGTCCCCCCCCCCGGTGGGCGGGACGTTTCTCCCGGTGGGCGGGACGTGGCCCCCCTCCCGGTGGGCGGAGACTTTCCCCCTCCCGGTGGGCGGGGAGGGGTTTCCCCCCCCGGGGGCGGAGATGTGTGTCCCCTCCCGGTGGGCGGGACGTGTGTCCCCCTCCGGGGGGGGGATGTGCCCCCCCGGTGGGCGGAGGTCCCCCCGGGGGGCGGAGAGGGTGCCCCTCTCCGGTGGGCGGGAGACGTGAGTCCCGATTCGGTGGGCAGGAGTTTAGTTAATAAATAGTTATTTTCCATTTCACACGATGGAATAGAATCCAGTAACTTCCATTATTCCTCCATCATCTTTACCCTCATATTCTGCTCTTGTATGTATGTCTTCCTTATCCCTCATTCCTCTTTCTTCTATTACTCTCGTAGTCGTGGCAGTCTGTTGTTGTAGGTGAGTGCAGTTCCTCTCCTCCCGGTGGGCGGAGACGTGTGTCCCTCCTCCCGGTGGGCGGAGACGTGTGTCCCTCCTCCCGGTGGGCGGAGACGTGTGTCCCTCTCCCGGTGGGCGGAGACGTGTGTCCCTCCTCCCGGTGGGCGGAGACGTGTCCCTCCTCCCGGTGGGCGGAGAGTGTGTCCCCTCCCGGTGGGCGGAGACGTGTCCCCTCCCGGTGGGCGGAGACGTGTGTCCCTCCTCCCGGTGGGCGGAGACGTTTTCCCCTCCCGGTGGGCGGAGACGTGTGTCCTCCTCCCGGTGGGTGGAGACGTGTGTCCCCCTCCCTGTGGGCGGAGACGTGTGTCCCTCCTCCCGGTGGGCGGAGACGTGTGTCCCTCCCCGGTGGGCGGAGACGTGTCCCTCCTCCCGGTGGGCGGAGACGTGTCCCTCCCCCCGGTGGGCGGAGACGTGTGTCCCCTCCCGGTGGGCGGAGACGTGTGTCCTCCTCCCGGTGGGCGGAGACGTGTGTCCCTCCGATCGGTTGTCAGTCACTTGACTTCCCATCAAATCTGTAAGTATTTATTCCACTCCTGTGTAATTTATTATGTGTTTGGGTTAATTAGGTTTCAACAAGAGCTTCTCTCTTGTTTATGTGCTGCAAATTATTCCTGTCCCGATTTGAACTTACATAGTGTAACGTCATCATTTAATCCTCACCATTCCTTTTAAAAGCCGTACGCCGTACTTTTCTTAAGATAACTACTAGTACTCCTACTACTGCGACTACAACTACTACTAGTAGTTCTGCTACTACTCTTTCTACTACTACTACAGTTTTTTCGCTAACACTTCACTCATTCCCAATATTATCTTCTAATTGCTACCTCCCTTTCAATTCCACTACTACTATTTCAACTTTTAATACTTCTTATGCTTCTTTTACATTTACTACTGTTTCTTTATTTACACTCTAATCTTTGACCCTTTTATCACTACAACTGCCATTTTCTACCATTGTTGTTCTACTTTTACTGCTAATACTACTACTACTGCAACTACCACTAGTGCTTCTACTCCCACCACTACCATTACCACTGTTATTACTTCAGTACTACTTCCTCCTCTCGTTCTATCACTCCCGTTCCTGCCACCTTTTTGTATATACTGTACTGGCTCTCTTACTTTACCACTTGTGTCTCACTGGTTAATAGTCCAAGTGAAAATGAAAATTTGTCATAAGTCTGTCTTCTTTGTGTAGCTTATTTGTAAACTGTTTTATATATATATATATATATATATATATATATATATATATATATATATATATTTTATATATATATATATATATATATATATATATATATATATATATATATATATATATATATATATACTGTAATACATTACTACTTAAGACCTTGTGGTGTAACGGGTAACACATTTGACTACGGTCAGAAGATACCAGGTTCGACCCCTGGCAAGGTTAATTGTAATTTTTTTTCCTCCTGTCTGAAAAATCATTTATTTATATATCAACTGGCGTTTTTTACACTGGGTTTTCTGGAACAACTGACTGGATCAGAACTCAGGTTAGAATCATGGCAGGCTAGGTTTTTTTTCTTTCCTGAGTTCAGAATATTAAATACATAATTCCCCACATATGAGACTGAAATATATGTCAACGTTTCTGGTAGTTTTGGGACCATTTTGACAGAAGGAGGAGGCAATAGAGCCAAATAAAACGAACGAGGGGCGGAGGATAGTAGTGGTATGCAGTGTTATGTAAAATATGTAGTATATTAGTTCTATAAGTAGTAGTCAAAGTATAAGTGTGGGAAAGATAAGTAGTAGTAAAAGTATAAGTAGTAGGAAAGTATAAGTAGTAGTCAAAAAAGGGAAAATAAGTAGTAGTGAAAGAATTATTGCAACAGAAAAAAAGGGTTTTAATATAAGGACAAGGGAACGGACATTTTATTGTACAACGTTTCGTTCTCCAGGAACTTAAAAGCTCATGGCGAAACATTGCGACAATAAAATGTAAATTATTACTTGGCCCTTTTTACTTAATATATTGTGGATAATTGTACCATCATTAATACGAAATAAAGTTGGAACAATAACGTAAAAATGGCCCAGAAAAAAAGGGCAGAGACCGTAATGCAAATATACTAGTTGTAGTTGTTGATACTATTAGTAGTAGTAGAATAGAATAAATAAAATTACCAAGAGGCTGTGGCACTGAATGTAGCACTGCCGTGTGCACTGCCAGTGTGGCACTGCCAGTGTAGCACTGCCAGTGTAAAATGTAGTGCTCCACTCACTGATGTCAGAGCATTTATGAAAAACATGGAAAATAATCACAAGTTTTTCAAAATGCATCGCACATCGTGAGTGGAGAAATGGGGGTTTCACAGCCTCGTTCTTTAGACTACTACAACTACTAGTAGTAGTTTAAAACTCCACTACTATCTTCTTATTGAAACCCCCTTTTTTCCCACTACTATCTTCTTATTGAAACCCCCTCTGTTTCCTACTACCATCATCTTATTGCAACCCCCCTCTTGTTAATACACCACTTATCTTCTTTTTTGCAACCCCCCCTCTGTTCACTACTACCACTACTATCTTATTGAAACCCCCCCTCTTTTTCCCTACTACCACTATATCTTCTTTTAAACCCCCCTCTCTGTTGCACTACTACCACTACTATCTTCTTATTGCAACCCCCCCTCTCTGTTGTACTACCCACTCTACTATCAGCTACTATTTTAGATTTCTACTACTAATACTTCTCTTTACTTTTCTACTATTTCTTCGCAACACTCTGTTCTCTGATCCTTTTATCCTACCCTAAAAACTTTATTGACAATCTACTATTGTTGCGCTACTTCTACTACTATTACTACTACTGCCACTGCCACCACCACTACCATCACCACTGTTATTACTTTCAATAATACCCACTTTTCATCACTCCCATTCCCCGCCACCTTCTTGTATAATATTCCGGCTCCCTTCCTTTCTCACTTGTGTGTGATTAGTCAATAGTCCAAGTGAGATTGAAAATTTTCTAAGTTTGTCTTTTATGTGCGGGTTATTTTTAAACTGTATGAATATAATATGTATGTATATATGTATATATATATATATATATATATATATATATATATATATATATATATATATATATATATATATATATATATATATATATATATATATATATATATATATAAACCAGGTTCGAACCATGTTGTCCTGCCCGTCATTGTGAGCAGAACCCATGATGCTTTAACCACATGGCTATAGGTTAATATATAAACTGTATAAAAACACTACTTAAGACCCTGGTGTAACGGTTGACACATCTGACTTTTGGTCAGAAGATACCAGTTCGACTCATAAGAACATAAGAAAGAAGGAACACTGCAAGGCCTACTGGCCCATAGAGGCAGGTCTAAGTCTCCAACAGGCTAACAATGCCCCCCCAGCCAGGTGGTTACATTACTTAAGGAAGAATGCATCTGACCTAGTAGCACAAGCTAGTCAGGCCAACTCACCCAACGCACCCACCATATAATTATCTAGGCCGACCACCTGGAGCTACCATCTCCAGGTAGTCAGGTCACTAAACCATAAGGAATTGACGCAACTGACCTGTAGACAAGCTAGTCAGGTCCCAAACTCACACCCACCACACCCACTCATTATTTATCTAACCATTTTTAAAACTAACCCTCTTAGAATCTATGACGGTACTCGGAAGTTTGTTCCCCCCATCCACAACTTTTTTACCAAACCAGGCTTTTCCTTTTCCTTCCTGAATCTGAACTTTTCCCAAATTGAAACCATTTCTGCGAGTCCTGTCTTGGCTGGATATTTTAGCACGCATTTACATCCTCTTTATTTTTCCTGTTTTTCCCTTTATACCCCAATCATATTCCCCCAATTCTACGCCTTTTTAAAAGTGCAGATTCAGGGGCCCCAGTCTATCCTCAGGGGAAAATTTCTGATACATGGGATCCTTTTTCATCCTCCTCTGACGTTTTCCAGGCATTTATATCCATCCTTAAAGGTGACCAAAACTGTGCAGCAAATCTAAATGAGGCCTAACCACAGATATATAAGTTGAAGAACAACCAGGACGTCTATTTTTTAATTTTCTTGATATAAAACCCAAAGGATTCTTTAGCTTTTTGCGAACACTTATGCACTGTTGTTTGGTTTGTTCTACAAACCAGAACTCCTAAATCCTTCTGCAATCATAAGTATTAAGATCTACATTATTCAGTTTATATGTGGCATGGTTATTGTCTCCCCAACATTTAAAACCCTTTTTTTGTTTCATGAAACTGCATCTGCCACTTCTCCGACCACTGCATCAGTCTATTAAAAATCATCCGGGAGTGCTCTAATGTCCTCATTTGAATAAATTTGGGACGCCTATTTTTATCAGCAAATTTCTTATGTTGCTTTTATTCCCCATTTTGTCGTTTATGTAAATTGTAAAAAACGGGGGGCCCAAAACGCCCTTAACACGGACGGCCCCCCTTCTGATTTTTCCCTTCATGCAAACCCCTGCCCCTTTGTCAACCCTGCCCTTCCCAGGAAAAAAAATTTTTCCTCCCATTACGTGTGCCTTAAGTTTTCAGTGCCTCTGATGTGGAACTTTATCGAAAGCCCATGAAGTCCATATAAAAATATCATATTCATTACCATGATCTACCTCCTCAAAACCCTTTGTGAAAAAGTTAGTAAATTGTAAGAAGGAACCCCCTTAGTAAAACCTTTTTAGATTCATTAATCAATTTATGCTTTTCAAGATGGCTTAATTCCTGGGAATTATTGACTCCATAAATTTACCAACTATGGAGGTAACTTTTGTCTATAGTTCAAATAAGGACCTGTCACCTTTGTAAATAGGTATTTCATTTGCCCTTTTCCACTTGTCTGGCACTATGCCAGTTTGTATGATATATTGGGTTTGCCAAAAGGGTTTTCTAAGTTTCTTTTCTTCCCCTTAAAAATCTTTCAAACAGTTCATCAGGGCCTGGGAATTTTTGGTTTTTAATTTTTCTGGTCTGAGGACCATGCACTAGTTACCCCCAAACCCTTTTTCCTAATTTATTATTTCTGGGAAATTTGCAGTATCTTCCTGAGTAAAAAATGAGAGGAAGGGAAAATTTAAAATTTCCCCATATTTATCACTGTTGATCTGTCCTAGTTACTCCCGGCAAGGTTAACTGTATTTTTTTTTCTCTACTATAAAAACATTTATTTGTATATTTTCTGGAGTGTGGTCGGTTGAACCCCGGTTCGAAACATCCGGGCTCAATATTTTTGTTTGTTTGTGAAATGAGATATTAAATACGAAATTAACCCCAAAATATGAGACGGGGAAATATAAGACAACTTTTTGTTTGATTTGTACCATGAACGAGAACAAAAGGGAGGAGGAATGACCATAATATATAGCAATAATAGTAGTAGTTTTTAAATAGTAGTAGAAATAGTTGTAATAGTAGAGTAGTAATAGAAGTATAGTTGTATTAGCAGTAGAAAAAGTAGTGATCAGTAGCAGTCGAATAGAAGTAGTAGTATTTGTAGTGGGGGGAATTAATCCCAAAAAAAGGTTAATAGAATGGGTTGTGGTGTGATAAATGGGCAGAGACGGTGTTTTAGTTATATTTGTAGTTTAAAAGTATATAGAATAATTACCAAGAGATGAGTTGCACCAATGCCCACTCATTGATGTAAACATCCATATCACTGGGGTGGAAACAATGGCAGTGATCATCATTCTCATTCCTTTGACTACATCAACGACTATTACTATACTTACTACTACCACAACTTCTGCAACATTACTATTACTACTATTACTTGATCATTTTTTACTACCTATACTTTACCTTCTTTTGGTTTCGTTACATGTTGGGTATTGGTTGTATGAGGTGTTGTATTAATGAGGTGGTGAACTGGGTTTCATTTAGTAGTGTATTGTTTATATGTGGTGGGGTATTGTCTATATAAATAATGTATTGTTTATATATGGTGACGCCTTATATGAATGGTGTATTTTTTTTAAAAGTGGTTTTGTTTTGATGTAATGATTGATTTTAATGAAGTAATGTCTTGGTTATACGAAGTGGTTTTGTTTATATGTGGGTGTGTCTTGTTTATATGAAGTAGTGATTGATTTATAAAGTAGTGAATTCGTTATATGAAGTATGAATTGATGAATGGTTAGAGAAGAAAGTTTTAAAAAAGACACATATGCAACATTTGGGTATCTTTTTTGAGGAAACGTTTCGCCACATAGTGACTTCATCAGTCCAATAAAAGTAGAAAGGTGTAGGAGAGGAGGAGTTTTGAGGTTATCAGTCCCTCGGCCTGGGTCGATTGTTCAGTCCATCAATCTTGTAGAAAGTACCATATGTCCGTAGAGGGGGCTTTATAACGTAGTCAGGTGAGGTGAAGCAGCAGGAGGCGGGGTCTAGTGGTACCATCCACTAGTCAAATAGGCTTCGTCCAAAGGTTGGGCAAGTGTTGAAGAATTCGTTTGATTAAGATCCCCAAAATGTTGCTGTATTGACTGATGAAGCCACTGTGTGGGAAAAGTTTCCTCAATAAAGATACCCCAAAAGTTTATATGTGTCTAATTTATAAGTAGTGAATTCGTTATATGAAGTAGTTATTTATTATATAAAGTAGTGAATTGTTATATAAAGTAGGATTTTTTATATAAGTAGTGAATTTGTTATATGGTAGTGTATTGATTAACAATCAACACAATTTTTGTTCCTGGAAGTAAGTGTTATTTTCCATCTCCTTTATTTTAAAAAAAAGAAAAGCCCATTTTTCCCTTTTTAAAATTTTTTATGGGTTACACGATGAATTTTTTTAAACAAATGGGTAAACAATATTTTTTTATAGTTTTGGATGAAAACAAAAAAATATAATAAAATAAATAAAATTTAATAAATAAAATAAAAATTTAAAATAAATAAAAAAAGTTAACATAAAAAAAATAAAATTTCCCTTTTTTTTTTTAACTTTTTAAACATATTTACAAAGTTAAAAAAGAGCAGTTTTTTTTTTGATTTGAGCAGCAACAAATCACTTTCCCGTTTTAAACCCCGAATGTTTTCACCCATCTGATATCTGTGTTCAAAGACCATTTAATCTTGGTGGAATCGATAGTGTTATCTGTTGTTTGATGTAGATGGTCTTGAGAATTTTTTTTCTTGTTTCAATAAATTTTCACTTAGACACAAAAATGAGCAGCAAATACCCGTAA
>WNWK01051721.1:0-12395 GCA_009830355.1 Cherax destructor | reverse complement strand
CATATTATAAGTTTGTCAAAAATGCTCAATGTTATTTTCCTTAAGATAATTTTAATTCCATATTACCATTCGAGAATCTAAACCCCCTTAACAATCTTTATCATCATATAATAATTTAAACAGTAAAATTTCATCATATTGTAATTTTGAAAAAATTTTTTAACTAGAATAAACTAAAAAATTTTCTAATATTAAGTAATAGTTTTTAAAGTTACTAGATTAAGCTGCCCCTAATGCCATGGCATGTCAGGGGCCTCTCCTTGCACTCAATTTACATTGTAATTACCAATACCTAGTAACCCAAATTAAATGAAAAAAAATTTTTACTTTACATTCCTTCTTTGCCTCCATGGATAACGTTTTTGTCTCAACAGATACCTCAACGCACCACTCACCTATTTTCCTTCATCAATTCTATGGTTAACCTCATCCTTCATAAACCCATCCGCTGACACGTCAACTCCCAAATATCTGAAAACATTTACTTCTTCCATAATCCCTCTCTCCAATGTGATATCCAATTTTTCTGTATTTAAATCATTTGATACCCTCATCACCTTACTCTTATCTATGTTCACTTTCAACTTTCTACCTTTACACACCCTCCCAAACTCATCCACTAACCTTTGCAACTTTTCTTTAGAATCTCCCATAAGCACAGTATCATCAGCAAAAAGTAACTGTTAACTCCCATTTTGCATTTAATTCCCCATAATTTAATCCCACCCCTCTCCCCAACACCCTATCATTTACTTCTTTTACAACCCCATCTATAAATATATTAAACAACCATGGTGACATTACACATCCCTGTCTAAGACCTACTTTTACCGGGAAGTAATCTCCCTTTCTCCTACACACCCTAACCTGAGCCTCACTGATGTATTATTAAACTTCAGAGTTAAGAATTATGCCTTTATGGCAGACATAAGTAAAGCTTTCCTGATCCTATAAAAACTCTTTACAGCCTTCAATAACTTACTACCTATTCCATACACTTGCAACATTTGCCACATTGCTCCCCTATCCACTCTATCATATGCCTTTTCTAAATCCATAAATGCAATGAAAACTTCTCTACCTTTATCTAAATACTGTTCACATATATGCTTCACTGTAAACACTTGATCTACACATCCCCTACCCACTCTAAAGCCTCCTTTCTCATCTGCAATCCTACTCTCTGTCTTACCTCTAATTCTTTCAATAATAAACCCTGCCATACACTTTACCTGGTATACTCAGTAAACTTCTTTCTTTCTTTCTTTCAACACGTCGGCCGTTTCCCACCGAAGCGGGGTGGCCCAAAAGAAAAAACGAAAGTTTCTCCTTTTACATTTAGTAATATATACAGGAGAAGGGGTTACTAGCCCCTTGATTCCGGCATTTTAGTCGCCTCTTACGACACGCATGGCTTACGGAGGAAAGATTCTTATTCCATTTCCCCATGGATTTGAAAGGAAAAGCAATAAGAACAAGAACTATTAAGATAAAATCAAAGAAAACTCAGATGAGTGTGTATACATAAACGTGTACATGTATGTGTAGCGTGACCTAAGTGTAAGTAGAAGTAGCAAAACGTACCTGAAATCTTACATGTTTATGAGACAGAAAAAAGACACCAGCAATCCTACCATCATGTAAAACAAATACAGGCTTTCATTTTACACTCACTTGGCAGGACGGTAGTACCTCCCTGGGTGGTTGCTGTCTACCAACCTACTACATTAGGAGAAGGTGTGGAGTTACTAAAAGTATTTGTCAGATGGCTGAAGAGGGGTTGTTGAGGTGGTTTGGTCATTTAGAGAGAATGGATCAATGTAGAATGACTTGGAGAGCGTACAAATCTGTAGGGAAAGGAAGGCGGGGTAGGGGTCGTCCTAGAAAAGGTTGGAGGGAGGGGGTAAAGGAGGTTTTGTGGGCGAGGGGCTTGGACTTCCAGCAAGCATGTGTGAGCGTGTTAGATAGGAGTGAATGGAGACGAATGGTTTTTGGGACCTGACGAGCTGTTGGAGTGTGAGTAGGGTAACATTTTGTGAGGGGATTCACTGAAACCATTTAATTGATTTAGTTGGACTTGAGTCCTGGAAATGGGAAGTACAATGCCTGCACTTTAAAGGAGGGGTCTGGGATAGTGACAGATGGGAGGGACTATTCTCAGCTGTCCTATCTGAGCACCTCTGCAAAGACAGTGATTATGTATGAGTGTGGTGAAAGTGTTGAATGATGATGAAAGTATTTTGTTTTTTGGAGATTTTCTTTCTTTTTGGGTCACCCTGCCTCGGTGGGAGACGACCGACTTGTTGAAAAAAAAAAAAAAAGACATTCCTGGCACTAAAATAACATCTTCTCTGTTCATTAGTCACGTCTCCATGCCCCTCTTACATTACTTTTGCTTTCTATTTTGAATTTTTATTCTCATAAAAAATAGAAGATTTACTGTTATGTATACAACTGCATCATTGTAAAAATGGTATAAATAAGAATATTAGAATATTAGACTTGCCAGTTGATGTGTATTGGACGCATGGTGTGATTTGTTTACTCTTGAACATCGGCGAAAATCGAACATTTTCGCTACTTTGAGCTCAATTTCAAGGTACTTGTCATTGTCAAACCAATCAAAATCATCTCTATTTCTGTAATATATCTTCCATTCTATCACATGATGAGACCAAGAAAACGAGAATACATCAATAAATACCATACGAAAATAGACTGCAAAGTCGCTGTTTTAAACAAAAAAACGGTCTGAGTTTTTTTTTCTCATTATGCAGTGTGTGCTGCAGGATTATTTTTATACTGCGCACACTGACCACACAGACCCATTCTTTCATATGTAGGCCTACCAGCCATTTCCCACTTAATTTGAGGCTGCTAGAATTTACGCGTACTAGTACGGCACCGACCCCTGCTCTTAAAACGTACTAGTACGGCACCGACCCCCAAAGGGTTAAACAACTATGGTGACATCAGGCATTCCTGTCTAAGGCCTACTTTTACTGGAAAATGATCTCTCCCTCTCTCTCTATCCCCCCCTCCCCTAAATACCCTCACCTGAACCTCACTATCCTTATAAAAACTTACTGTTTCAGTAACCTACCACCTATTCCATACTCTTGCAACATTTGCCACACTGCTTCCCTATCCATCCTATTATATACCTTTTCTGAATCCATAAATATGCTAATTTATTTTTTAACACATCGGACATATCCCACCAAGGCAGGGTGACCTAAAAAGAAAAACAAACGTTTTTCTTTTTAAATTTAGTAATTTATACAGGAGAAGGGGGTTACTAACCCTTTGCTCCCGGTATTCTAGTCACCTCTTATGACACGCATGGCCAAAAACTTGAGATTCAGGTGGGAATAACAGGGAATGTACTCCTGTGGATCATAGAATATCTTAGGGGAAGGAAGCAAAGAGTGACTGTCAGGAAAGAGACATCAAAATGGGGAAGAGTAACCAGTGGGGTTCCACAAGTATGTATTGGTATTGGAACCAGTATTGTGTGTTTTTGGTTTATGTGAAGGACATTCCAGTTGGGATTGATTGAGCTATATCCCTGTCTGCTGATTATGTAAAACTAATGAGAATAAAACATGAAGACAAGGAAAAGCTCCAAAGGGATCTGGTTGCTTGAATTCAACCCCTTTAAATGTAAGGTCATGAAGATTGGGGAAGAAATAAGAAGACCAGAAACAGGATATAAACTAAGGGAACAGGCTACAGACTTCACTCACAGAAAAATGTAAGGGTGAGAATAGTGCCCAGTATATTGCGAGAGACAATATACAGTGGACCTCCGAGTTACGAGCACCTCGGAAATCGTACAATTATGTAAATGTAATATTGTAAGTGCTTTTGTAAGTGTATTTTTGGGGGTCTGAAATGGACTAACCTACTTGACATTTATTCCTTAAGGGAGAAAATTCGTTCGGTAATGGCACGAGAGCAGCCTTCTGGAATGAATTATGCTCGTAACTCGGGGGTCCACTGTACTGGTCATGGACCGGGTCAAGAGATAATGTTTTGGTCTAAGTAGAATTTTATTAAGTTATTTAAAAAAAACTTGGTGCAAAAAATGGAATGACTTTTATTTAAGGATCCAATCATCACTCTTTATGATAGAGTAAAGGAATTCCACTGATATTTGTGATGGTCTATGTTTCCCATGCCTTAAGCATTGAGGGTAGGCAACTCAAATCTTTTAATTGAATGTATTGTTTTCCAGGAGATTGAAAAACAAAAACTGTTAATAGCAGAAGTCTCCAATGAGAAAATTAAATTGGAAGAGTTGGCAAAGCGAAGCAAGTTATCCTCTGAACGCCAGGTGAGTTGAATTTCCTATATTACCCTATTTTTTATTTAGCATAAACCAGGTGAGTGAAGGTAGTAAAGAGCATGATAATAAGATTAAGTAGATTTACTGTACATGTATACTGTGTGTAATTATCTACAAGTGTTGAATGATGATGAAAGTATTTTCTTTTTGGGGATTTTCTTTCTTTTTGGGTCACCCTGCCTAGGTGGGAGACGGCCGACTTGTTGAAAAAAAAAAATTGTAGGTACAGTGGAACCTCGGTTTTCGTGATTAATTTGTTCCAGAAAGTCTGATGAAAACCGAATTGTACAAAAAATGAAGCAATATTTCCCATAAGAAATAATTTAAATCCAATTAATCCGTTCCAGACACCCAAAAATATTAAAAAAAAATACATTTTATAGAGAATAACTATAGTTTTACATACAGAAAATAATGAGAAATAAATATAAATGACTAATGAAATGGATAAATGAACATTTAACATCACTTTTACCTTTATTGAAGACTTGTTGGTGTATGGAAGACGGCGAGGAGGGGAGAGGGAGGAGGAGAGGTTATTGTTTGGAAAGGGAAATCAGCCACGCGTACGCCACTTTCGTACTTTGCTATGAGTTCTTTCTTGAATTCTATCGTGTTTCTCGCCTTCTTTATCAAAGGGCTGGCACTCGGAACTTTCTTTGGCCCCATGGTGGCTTATTTAGAAGTCGCACTCAATAAACAAGCACAAAAAACAATGGATTATTACGAAATGTTTTGGCTGAATGTGCGGGATGATGCTCACTCAACGATAAACAAAGGCAGACTGAATCACTCAAATTCAAATTCAATTCAAATTCAAATGTTTATTTCTCTGTAAAGATTACAATGTGTGGTTTACATATTATAAAACAATAATTACAAAGAAGGCCACTAGCATGCCTATGCATTTTGGGCAGACTAATAATAATTCTTACTCTGTGTTACAAATTACAAATGATTAAATAGATTTACAATAGTGAGGTAGTTCAGAACATTTAAGAATATAACAATTTGTAAAATTAGTAATGAGAATGGTTTTGTCTTGGCATGATACACAGTTTCTATTAAAGCTCCTATATTGGAGTATCTCAGGCAAACTTAGGACTAGCTTGAGATTTATTAGGCAATAGCTATATTCGGACTTTTATGTTTAGTCATTTGGGTGAGTGTAAGTGTAATGTGTGCATGAATAGGTGGTTTTCATGTAGTTAGTTAATGGTGGGGTGTGTTAGGGAGATATGTTTTTTGACAGTAGTTTTGAAAATGGTGGCTGAGTCTGCAGCTCTAGAGTTTTCAGGTAGGAAGTTCCAGATTTTAGGCCCTTTAATGTACATTGAATGTTTGTATAGATTTAGCTGGACACGGGGAATGTCAGAGATTTTTGTGTCTGGTTTTGTGCCTATGGGTCCTGTCACAACTATCAAGAAAGCATTTTACTTCAGGGTTAATATTGGAATTTATGGTTCTGTAAATGTAGGTTGCACAATAGTAAGTGTGGATGCTGTGAACAGTGAGTAAGTTTAGGTCTTTGAAGAGTGGGGGGGTGTTGCCTGGGATTGAATTGCGTGATAATTCTTACTGCCGCTTTTTGTTGGGTTATTATTGGTTTTAGGTGGGTTGCTGCTGTTGATCCCCAGGCACAAATGGCATAGGTGAGGTAGGGATAGATGAGTGAATAGTATAGTGTGAGTAGGGCTGATTGCAGTACATAGTAACGTATCTTAGAGAGGATCCCAATTGTTTTGGATACTTTTTTTGCTATGTGTTGGATATGGGTGCTGAAATTCAGGTTGCTGTCGAAGTGTAGGCCCAGGAATTTACCCTCATTATGTTTAGTAATAAGAGTGTTGTCAATCATAATGTTCAGTTGTGCAACACCTGTTCTGTTATCAAACATAATATAGAAGGTTTTGTCAGTATTAAGTGTAAGTTTATTGGCAGTCATCCAGGTTGATATTTTTAGTAGCTCTTCATTAACAATGGTGTTGAGTGAGGCAAGATTTGGGTGGGAGATAACTTAAATCGTGTCGTCAGCAAAGAGAATTGGTTTCAGATGTTGTGATACGTTGGGAAGATCATTGATGTATAAGAGGAAGAGCAGGGGACCAAGGACACTTCCTGGGGCACTCCAGTATCAAGTGGTCGTGTAGATGAGGTTGTGTGGTGAAATATTGATACCTGTTAGTAAGGTAGGATTTGAAATATATAAGTGCATGGCCTCTTATACTGTAATGGTCAAGTTTTTGGAGTAGGATGCCATGGTCTACTGTATCGAAAGCTTTCCTTAGGTCAATAAAGAGTCCTAATGGATATTCCTTATTTTCCAGTGCTGTGTAATGCAGGTCCAGCATTTTTACAATTGCATTGTTTGTGCTTTTGTTTTTTCTTAAGCCAAATTGGCAGGGGTTGAGTATGCTTTGTGCTGTAATAAACGAATATAATCTCTTGTGCACAAGTTTCTCGAAGATTTTGGATAGCAACGGTAAGTTTGAGATTAGCCTGTAGTTATTTACATCTGTGGGGTCACCACCTTTGTGTATTGGTGTAACCCTTGCTGTCTTGAGTGGTGTCAGGAAAGTGCTAGTTTCTAGTGATTTGTTAAAAAGTAGTGAAATAGCAGGTGAAAGAACATGAGCCGCTCGCTTGTACAATAATGGTGGGACTTGAGACAGATTCCCAGATTTATTTTTAAGTGACTTGATAATCATGGTGACTTCAGTGGGTTCGGTAGGTGCAAGATAAGATAGAAGGAGGTTGGGAAATTCCCATCTAAGTAATCACTTGCTCTGGCATTGGTACCTGGGATTTTACTGGTGAGATTTGATCCTATGGTTGAGAAGAAGTCATTTAACTTGTTAACTGTATCAGTAGGCTGTAGTTGTGTTTCGTTCGTTTTAGTGTGGATAATATCTCAAGTTTTTTTCAGTTCGTGGGTGCCCAGAATCTGAGAGAGTGTTTTCCAGGTCTTTTTTATATCTCCTCTTGTTTTGGTGAATCTGCTGGAATAGTACAATTGCTTGGCCTTTCTTATTAGTTAGGTGAGAACTGATGCATAGTGTTTAATAATATCTTTGTGTATTAGGCCCTGCCTGTATTGCTTTTCATATTGATGTTTCTTATCAATGGATCTTAGTACTATGCTGTTAGTTAGCCATGGGCAACCTAACTGTTTATTTGTAATTTGTTACGTTTTTATGGGACATTGTTTGTTGTATAGTCTTAGTAATTTATTAAGAAATATGTCTATCCAATCATTGTTATCATTGGCATTGGAGAATTCTGTAGGCCAGTCAACCGTCCTTAGCTCTGCTGTGAAGTTACGTAGATCTACGTTTTTTTTTTTTTTACATGCTTTCAAATGGAGAAAATAAAGGTCGGAGCGCTACGCACGTGAATGTAGATCTATGTTTGGACATTTTAAGGGTTAAGGGGGGCTAGTATATTGGTTCATATATGGTCAGTTATGGTTGCACTTGTCTCAGTCAGTGTTATGCCCTGTCATAGTTTAATGATAAAACAAGGTTTTTTTCTTAATATTATATGACACAATATTAGTTATGTACATGTGTTTAGGTAAGAAACTAGGTGACTTAAAGAGTGAAGGTGTGAAGTATGTACTGAGCGGCTCGGTTGGTCCCCCCCCCTCCTATACCGAGTAGAGGTCAAACGTAGGCGTTCTACTCAGGTCAGTTTTTCTCTCATTCCTGGTACGGTGAGCATACCATAGAAGGCTCTTGAGTTCTCTCTCACCCCTGGTGTGGTGAGCATACCTTCACAGTCTCTCCAAGACTTTTAGTTCTCTCTCAACCTTGGTATGGTGGGCATACCAAGGTTGAGAGAGAAACTCAGTTCTCTCTCACCCTTGGTATGGTGAGCATACCCTCAAGGGCTCTGAGTCCTTCAGTTCTCTCTCACCTCTGGAATGGTGAACATTACCTCAATAGCTCTGAGAGACTGTTTGCTCTTGTCTCTGGTATAGAGAGGGCTCTCTTATTTCCTCAAGTCCTATCTACAGAATAGACTTTAACTATATTTCACTAGCGAGTCCTGACTCCCTCGGAAACAGTGATATCGAGTGATCTCCAGTACAGTGATTCTCTGCCTAAGTCTTGTGATTAACTCAAACTCGTTATTGACATTGTGAAGTGTTTCAATTCAGAGGAAGTGTCATATATATATATATCCTCTTTACGTATGTTATTATATTAACCCTTTACCGGGCTATGAATCAAATTTGAGAATTTGCAACATTTGCAACCTATATTCTGATAATATAAGCAATTCTAAGACCTATTTATTTGTGGTCCTTTTTCAAGTTTATTTATTTTTGGTCCATAAAATGGCCTTTTTGGCAGAATCAAATATGAGGCCAATCCCAACAAAGGTTAAACTATAGGGTGACAGATTCGCATCATATTTGATGCCATTCCTGACAACGGTATGTGTCTAAAAGAATCATAACAGCTACTAATAACTGATAATAAAAGGCATATATATACATTTAAGGTTTATTAATAAACAACTGGGTTAAACCAAAGGCACAGTAACTTGATTTCAATAATTTTAACACATTTATAGTATTTGACATTATACAAAAATTGCAAAAATGTTACAAAAATATGGATATGGCACCAAATGAGTATCCTTTCTGTATTTATTGTGACAAACATTTTTATCAGAGGTATTTATGCATCTTGTTTCTTATCCACTTCCTCATTACTGTCACTGTCATCACATAACTCTGGCACAATGTAATCCCTTTTCTTTGAGCCCTTGATCCATAAAACATTTGTGTTTAACTGAAATGAACAGAAAACACAAAATGAGCCTCGAAATTGAGCAAATTTTATATATTTACAAGGTAAAAGCACTCATATATGAATGAATTTGATTCAGCATGCAATTGGTAGCTATTATTGACAAAGATGGCCTTATTGTTATTTGTTAATCCATGATATATGATACCTTCATTGGTAAATTTGTTATCACCATTGTCTGTTTTGGCCTCACATATGATACACTCAGTGGCATGTAACATTCTATACTTGTCAGGCCGAGCCTCATAAATGATACCAAAAATGTAAACAAAACTTCAAGTGCATTCATTTGTTACTTATAAATACCTCAGGCAATTCATTTGCATCTCAAAATGAGGATAAAACATTCAATAATGCACTGGAAACACATTCAGTAACTTACCGACATTCTGGAGTGGTGTAAATTGGTGAAATATCAAGAGAGTCAGGCTGGAAATGCTCCTCCTTCAACACTTCAGACAGTACTGAAGACTTCTGGAGCTCCCAGCCAATAGCAGTCGACAACACCCAAGTGACAACACATTCAAGCTCCGCCCAGAAGGCTTGTGATTGGTTGGAGTGAAATTTGAAGTCTTTCTGAGGATATGCTTTGTGCTCATGGCGCCATGAAAACCATGCTTTTTGCGCCTCGTATGTGATGCCGGCGCGGTATAGGGTTAAGACGGTACAGACAAATGCAACTTGTGGTGCTTATAGGAGAGTGAAAGTAAAGGCCTATTTAAAGTGTGTACACCCCTCCTAGTATATTCTTAAATAAAATCCTCAAAAGACCTTAAAGTTCTCATTTTGCCTTGTATTACTCAGATAGAGTAGTATTTCAATACTTCTTAGCACCTGCTGTACTGTTGTTACGATAAGCACTAAACTAATTAGTGGTCTACAGGCCATTATTGTAACAGTCAGCCTGGTTGGTTTAGTTATAGTTGGTATGAGTAGTGTGTTGTTCATATTGTTGATGAAATCAGTTACTGGCTGGTCATCTGTTAGGCCAAGGTTAATGTTGCAGTCTCCAGCTAAGAGAAGGTGGTGCTTGTTCATTTGGTTGTTTGTTATTAGTGTCTTGAATAATTATAGACCAATATCTAACTTACCTCTGCTCTCTAAAATCTTTGAAAAATTTATTCATAGGCAGATCTATTCCTACCTCGTCTCACACAACATACTCAACCCCTGTTAGTTTGGATTCAGGATTAACAAAAGCACAAATGATGCTATTACACACATGCTAGAGCTAATATACACCGCACTCGAGAAGAAAGAAGTTCCACTGGGAATCTTCATTGATTTACGTAAAGCTTTTGATAAAGTTGACCATGATTTACTGCTCACAAAATTAACACACTATGGTATAAGAGGGCACTTACTCAACTATCTAAAGTCATACCTTAGTAACAGAAGCCAATACGTGTACACTAATGGAGCTAACTCTTCCACACAACAAATTACAGTCAGTGTCCCACAAAGAAGTGTCATAGGACCACTCCTCTTCCTCATTTACATCAATGACCTACCGAATGCATCACAACTACTCAAACCCATATTATTTGCAGATGACACTACATATGTCTTCTCTCACCCAAAATCAGTCATACTGGCCAACACTGTTAATGTTGAATTACAGAAAAGATCTACCTGAATGAAGACTAATAAGCCTACTCTCAATACTGACAAAACCTATTTCATTCAGTTTGGAAACAGAGCTACAAATGTTCCACTTAACGTAACGCTCAATGGATCACCCATCACCAAACTCAGAGGGAAAATTCTTAGGAATCCACCTTGACAGTAGCCTCAAATTCCAAACACACATACAACAAATTTCCAAGAAAATCTCAAAGACAGTAGGCATACTATCAAAGATATGTTACTATATGCCACAATCAGCTCTCCTTGCGCTGTATCATTCACTCATCTACCCTTATCTCACCTATGGAATTTGTACATGGGGATCAACAACATTAAATCACCTTAGACCACTAATAACCAAGCAAAAAGGGTGCAGTCAGAATGATAACAAATTCCCACTCTAGACAGCATACTCCACCAATATTCAAAAAGTCTAAAACTACTCACCGTAAAGAACATTCACACTTATTCTTGTGCTTACTACATAAATAGAATACTACACTCAAACATAAACCCTCCTCTCAAACTTCTCCTCACCAACCTTAACAGGACACAAGACACAGATCACTTTTTGATGTACACCGTGTCCATATCACCCTGTGTAAAAATTCTATGCACATAAAGGGCCCCAAAATCTGGAATTTATTACCAGTAAATACTAAAATAACCCAGTCTGAACATCATTTTAAGACTTTTCTCAAAAACCACCTACTCACCCTAAACTAAATACTACTCAATTCAACCAAAAATCTCCCACTTACCTAAATCTTAAAACTTCAAAACTAGATACCCAAAGTTCATACATAAATAAATACTTCATTATAGTATAAATACCTGCCCAAAACAATACTACCTTAAACCAAATTGAAGCATTCTCATACTGTAAACTACTTTCAACAACGCTCAGTGTTATTTTCCCATAATATAATTTCAATATGTACTATTGATATAACCTACTTACAAAATACTTTTACCTTTTTCCTAATGTAATATCCTCAGATTGTAATTTGAGTAAACTTACTGTCTGCTATAAAAAAAAAAAAATGTTTAACTATAACAAACTTGATCAATTTCTCTAGTACATTATTTAGTAGTCTATAAGCCATTAGATTTAGTCTGCCCATAATGCCATGGCATGATAGTGGCTCTTTGCACTGCAATTCATTATTGTAATTACAAAATCTAGATGTAAACTTGCAATGAAATAAAATATTATTATTATTATTATTAATTTATCACTAAAATTTGGGATGTTTGTATGAGGCATTCGGTAGATAGCACCAATTGTTATAGGAGTCTTAAGGTCTTTTACAGTAAAATTTACAAAAATATATTCTCCATATTCATCACTATAGCAGGTGGTGGCCGAGTGACGCAGGTGGGCAGGTGGACGTGTTCGGTACGTACCATTGTCAATTCAATGAAAACCGAGGTGATGTACAAAAACTGGGACAAAATTTCGACGGAAAAAGTTGTCTAAAACCGAATCCTACGAAAACTGGGGCATACGAAAACCAAGGTTCCACTGTATAGGAATAGCTAGGCTCATGGTGTCTGGACAGCATTGTGTTACCATGTATTTCATTAAATATTTCAGTGGTTGT
>WNWK01051720.1:0-12395 GCA_009830355.1 Cherax destructor | reverse complement strand
TTTTAAATTTTTCTCGGTTTGGGGGTTTAAAAGGTTAGTTTTGTTTAAGGTAATTTTTATTTGGCTAGGTTAGGCTGGGTTGGGGGAATTTAGGTTTTTTTTACGTCATATGAAACTAAAAAAAACAACTAAGAAAGTTTAAATCTAGACGACTAACACTCGTGGTGGTAAAAAAGGGTTTTCATGGAATCAAAAAAATCCCCTAAGTAGTATAGCTCAGTGGTGACCTGTACTTAGCTCAGTGGTGCCCTTTGTACTTAGCTCAGTGGTGACCTGTACTTAGCTCAGTGGTGACCTGTACTTAGCTCAGTGGTAAAAATGTACTTATCTCAGTGAGGACGTGTCTAGTGTCCCTTCTGTGGCCCGAACCATTTTTTGCTTTTGGAAGACTTTTCACTGTGCTCTCCGTTCTTAGCTACCTGAGTTTGGGATGATGGTTTCCCCTCAACTACGAGCAGCTATATCTCCAACTGAAGGCGGAATTAACGGAAGCAAAGAGAGAAATTCAACGAAAGGGTATATATGCCAGGATTATCCCCGGAACAATGTCGCCGAGATCAGACCAACGAATGGATGCTAGTCGGATCTGAAGGGAGGGAAGTTGAAATTAAAAGAAGGTCCAGGAGACTGCTGTAAAAACCAGCAACTTTTTTTCCCTTTGTTATCGGACGAATGTAACGACCACCCATGATCTTCCAACAAAGACAATTGTTAACGACACAGGAAGCCAGCCAGTGAAGACACCCCAGAGAAGACCATCTCTACTAAGACCGTCGAGAACGGAAGCACACCGCCAGTCGAAGTAGGAACATTTTTTTAAGTTGGGGACAGTTAGATTAGGTTTATGGATAGGGCTTTTTGTCTTAAAGATAGGAATAGGAGGCAGAGGGTGTGTTACCTGGGGCTGGGATGAAGGATATTGTTAAGGCTGTCGGGACGACATCATGAGAGGTAATGGGAGCAACCTTTATCTGTCTCGGCTGGAGGCAACGATGTTGGCAGGCGGGGGTGAGGAGCTGATTAGCAGCTATAGGTCAGCAATATATATAATTAGGAAGAAGGGGGGAACCCGGGGTCATATGTGGTATTTTCCAAGGAGAGGAGTTCAAAATGAATGGTTGTCCGGGGAAATTTGGGTGTAAATTTTGGGCCCGGGACAAATACTGGAAGGAAAATGCAGTAACATTTATTGACAACTGGGACTTCTTCTATGGCAGAAATGACATGATGCCAGGGAGGGGGGTTAAATATCTAGGTCTGGGGGGGGGGCACTGGCAACTGCAGTGGGGGGAGCTGTTAGAGATTTAAACTAAAAAAAGTTAGTGGTATGGGTTGGGGGGGGAAAACAGTGAAGTCCCAGTGTAGTAATTTTAAAGGAATTCTGGGGGAACTAGTAATAGGAGAAAAAGGGGGATGCTGGAAAGTCAGTGGCACTAGACGACAAGGACAGTAATAGGTATAGTGGAAAACAGAAATGAGCAGGAAGGATAAATAAAAAGGGGAGGGTCTTTAAATATATATTGGCAAAATAGTCGTAGTGCTAGGAATAAGAAGGAAGAGTTGAGATTGGGCTAGTGCAGGTAACATTGATGTATTTGCCATAATGAGACGGGGGTTTAATTGGGAAAAATGGGGAACGCCTGCTGAATGTCACATTCGGGGTTTTAAATTGTTTCATGTAGATAGAAGTATCGGGAAGGGGGGGGGGGTGGAAATTTTTTATGTCGAAGATCGCTTGAACTGTTGCATAAAAACGGGTATAAAGTCTGAAATAACACATACAGATTCTATCTGGATAGAATTTTCAGAGGGGCATGAAAAATTGATTTCAGGAGGGGGATATACATAGGGGCCCCCAAATTTTAGATGGGAAGCCAAAGGGAGACTACTATAAGAGGTTTTAAGGCCGCAAGGCACGGTAACTTAGAATTTGGGGACTTTAATTTTAGTCAAATTTACGGGAAATTTTCTTGACGGGGAATTTAGAATCTAACAACTTTTTAGAAGTAGTTCAGAATTTTTTTTTGAAGCAGTTTGTAAAAAAACCTAAAAGGGGGAAAAAAACCTACTTGACTTGGTTCGGGCAAAAAAGGGAAACCCTTGTTAATAATTTAGAAATCGGGGAGGAACCCCAAAGCGACCACAAATAAATTTAAATTTTAGCATTGAATGGATGTATGATAGAGGGAAAACCCTCAATAACGGTCCCAGATTTTCGGGGCAGATTACAATGTTCTTAGAGAACACTTATCACCTGTGGGACTGGGGGAACGTAGAGAATCCACTATGACAGTTTTTTAACCTATACATGCTCCCAAAAAAGAACATTTCCCCGTATAAAGAAATTTGATTGAAAGAAAGGGACCCAAATGGATGAATAAAGGCTCAAATGTCTTTGGGACAGAAGAAAGGAATTTATGGGGTGCATAAAAAAGAGGTGGGGGCCATCTTATAAATCAGAATACTGACATTAAGGGGGACGAAAAAAGGGGATAAGAAAAGCTAAACGGGACTATGATATTAAAGTTGCTGGGGTTTTAAAAACCCAACCCCAAAAATTTTTTTTTCCCAGGTTTATAGAACAAAAGTTAGAGATAAGATAGGCCCCCTTTTAAAAAATAATTTTGGGCATCTTACTAACAAGGAGAATGAAATGTGCTGTATTTATAATAATTATTTTCACTGGTTTTTCACTCAGGAAGACACTAACAATGTCCCAATGGTTGCTTTTGTTTGGTGGGGCTAATAAAAATTTTTGTAATATCACAGTCACTAGCAAAAATGGTTATCAAACAGATAGACTGATTGAAGCAAAATAAACCCCGGGCCCTGATGAATTTTTTTCAAAGGGTTCTTAAAGAGTGAAAAATGGAATTTTGTGAACCATTGATTAATATTTTTAATATATCTCTTCAAACAGGTGTAGAGTCTGATATGTGGACGACATATCAGACTAATCTTGTGTCTTGTGTGCTCTCTGTCAATCTGAAGAAGATGTCCTTTTGGAGCTACTCTACCAGCAGCTGAAGGAAGAACTGGGGGTAGCTAAGCTTGAGATACAGCGACGACTGGGGAAAAACAAGAGGACGTGAGTAACCCCTCCTGTTGAGAACCCCGCCAGGAAAGGAACCGGGCCAGGGGCCCAAAACGCGGGAAAAAGTTAAGGCTCAAGAGGACGGGTGGAGAGGTAGAAACAAGAAGACCCAGGAGAATGTTGTGGAAACATGGGAACCCCTTCCCCGTTCCCCATGAATGTGAGTCGACTTCGGGGAGCGCCACGACGAAAGACACAAAGGAAGGTAAAAACATTGTTGTTGTTGGGGACAGTCAGGTTAGGTACATGGATAGGGCTTTCTGTTTGATTGAAGGGAGGAGACAGAGGGTTTGCTTTCCTGGGGCTGGGGTGGAGGATATTTTAAGGGCCGGCCCGGACGACATCATGGGGGTAATGGGAGCAATCCTATTATCTGTCTCAGTGCTGGAGGCAACGATGTTGGCAGACGAGGGGTGAGGACCTGACTAGCAGGTTTAGGTCAGCAATAGACATAATTAGGAAGAAGGGGGAACCCTGTCATATTTGGGATTTTTCCAAGGGAGGAGTTGGAAAAAGGTTTTTCTTCCCGGGCAATTGGTGTCAATTGCTGGCTGGGCAAAACCCAAGGGAAAAATTATAACATTCTTTAAAAACCGGGACCTCTTCTACAGGGAAAAGACATGTATGCCAGGGATGGGGTTTTACTTATCCAGGTCTGGGGGGGGGGCACTTTGGGAACCCCCCCGTGGGGGGAGCTGTTAGGGCTTTAAACTAGAAATAGTTAGTGGTATGGGGGTTTTGGGGGGGGAAAAAAGAAATCCCCGTGTAGTAATATTATGTTGTAGGAGAACCAGTAAAGGCAGAATAAGGTGGATAGTGGAAAGCTAGTGACACTAGATGACAAGGACAGTAATAGGTATAGTGGAAAAACAGAGATGAGCAGGAAGGGGGAAAGAGAAAGGAGGGTCTCTAAATATATATTTCACCAATAGTCGTAGTGCTAGGAATAAGATGGGCGGGGTTGAGATTAGTTTAAAACGGGTAATATTGATGTTTTTGCAATAACTGAGACATGGTTTAATATGAAAAAACGGGGGCTTGCCGCCGAATGTCACATTCAGGGTTTTAAATTGTTCCAAGTAGACAGAAGTATCGGGAAAGGGGGTGGGGGGGCAATTTGGGCCGTGATCATTTAAATTGTTGCATAAAAAAGGGTATTCAATTAAACAAAAGAGTCTGTCTGGGTAGAATTTTCAGAGGGGGGTGAAAAATTTTATTTTAGGCGTGATTTACCGTCCTCCCAAAATTAGATAGGGGAAAAAGGGGGACTACTTTGGGAGGAAATTGTTAAGGCCACAAGACACGATAACGTAGAATTTAGGGACTTTAACTTTTTTCAGATTGATTGGAATTTCATGACAGGGAATTTAGAATCTAACGACTTTTTAGAAGTAGTTCAGGATTGCTTTTTTAAGCAGTTTGTAACAGAACCTACAAGGGGAAATTACCTACTTGACTTGGTTCTGGCAACAAGGAAACCCTTTTTTAATAATTTAGAAATTACAGAGGAACTCGGCCCAAGCGACCACAAGTCAATTACCTTTTTGCATTGAATGGATGGGGAAGTAGGGGTAATTCAGTAATGGTCCCAGATTTTCGCTTAGCAGATTATAATGGACTTAGGGGAACACTTATCAACTGGGACTGGGGGGAAAAAAGAGGTATCAATATGACAGTTTTCAACACTATACAGGCTGCCCAAAGAACATTTATCCCGTATAAAGAAATTAGATCAAGTAGAAATGACCCAAAATGGGGTGAATAATAGGGTCAAATATCTTTAGGGCAGAAGAAAGGAATTTATAGGCGATAAAAAGAGGTGAGGGGCATCTTATAAATCAGTATACTGACATTAAGAGGGGCGTTAAAAAGGGAATAAGAAAAGCTAAACGGGGCCAGAAATTAAAGTTGTTTGGGGTTCAAAACCAACCCAAAAATTTTTTCCAATTTTTTAGAACAAAAATTAGGGATAAGATAGGTCCCCCCTTTAAAAAAAACCCTTTTGGGGATCTTTCTGACAAGGAGAATGATATGTGCCTATTTTTTAAAAATTATTTTCCTCGGCAAAGAAATTTCACAATATCCCGTAATTTAATTTTTTCAGAGGCCCAGAAGAAGATAAAAATTTTGTAATATCACAGTCACTAGCGAAATGATTATGAAACAGCTGGACCGACTGAAACAAAATAAATGCGGGCCTGATGAGCTTTTTTTCAAGGGTTCTTAAGGAATGCAAAAAGGAACTCTTGGGAAACCCAAAATCTAACATTTTTAATTTATCTCTTAAACAGGTGTAGTGTCTGGGTATGTGGAAGATGGCAATGTAATTCCTATTTTTAAAACAGGGGACAAGTCACTACCCAAACTACCGCCCAATAAGCCTTTACCTCAATTGTAGGCAAATTACTAGAGTCAATTATAGCTGATATTATTAGAAGCCCTCTAGATAACCATAATTTTATTAATGATAAACATGGATTCACGAGGGGCCGTTCCTGCCTATCTAATTTATTAACCTTCTTCAGTAAAGCTTTTTAGGCTGTTGATCACGATAAAGAATTGATATTGTTTATTTAGACTTTAGTAAGGCTTTTTTATAGAGAACCCCACCGGGGACCTTTAAAAAAAGTGGCAGCTCATGGCATTAAAAGGGGCTGTCATGGGTCGGGGTCATGGCTCAAATTAAAAAAGCAGAGAGTGTGCATAAATGGGGTTAAATCCGAATGGGGACTTGTAACAATGGTGTTCCCAGGGATCAGTCTTTGGCCCATTGTTATTTTTAAATATATCAAACCTTGATGAGGGAATTACTAGTGATATGAGCAAAATTTGCCGACGACACGAAGATAGGTAGGATAATTGATTCAAAAATAGATGTTTATAGAACTTCAGGAAGATTTTGACAAACTTAATTCGTGGTCAGAAAAGTGGCAGATGCAGTTCAATGTAGATAAATGCAAGGTTCTGAAGCTCGGAAATGTCCATGACCCAAGCACTTATAAGTTAAATAACGTAGAACCAGCCAAAAGATTGCGAGAAGGACTTGGGGGTGATGGTAAGCAAACAAAACCCTTTAAAACCCAAAACAGCAATGCCTAAGGTACGTAATAAGGCAAAAAAGATTACTGGGGTTTATATCAAGAAGTGTTAGCAACAGAAGTCCAGAGGTTATATTAAGCTTTATACATCATTAGTAAGGCCTCACCTAATTTCGAGCCTGGGGCCCTTTTCCATATTACAGAAGGGACATAAATTCGTTAGAAAACATTCAGCGTAGAATGGGCCAAATTAATACATAAATTTGAAATCTTCCTTAAAGAAGAAAGATTGAAGACCCTAAATTACATTCACTTGTAAGACGTTTGAATGAGGGGAAAAATGATCGAGGTATACAAGTGGAAATGGGTATTAAAAAAAGGGGATATAAAAAAAACTTGAGGATATTTTCCAAAGAGAACCCCAATAATGGATTCAAGTTAGTAAGTTTAGATTTAGAAAGGATATAAGGGGAAAATATTGGTTTTGGGGGTAGGGGAGTTGGGTGAGTGGAAAAAGTCTGCCTAGTAGGGTTTTTGAAGCTAGGACCTTGGGTAGTTTCAAATTTAGGGGTTTGGGTAAATTCATGAGTGGGGGGGTTGGATTTGGGGTGGGACTCGCGCATGAGTGGGTAGAATTGCCAAAACTATTTCTTGGGTAGCATTGAAAATTGGGTTGAGCAAATATTCTGTTAGTGGGACGGATTTTTGAAGGACCTGCCTAGTATGGGCCAACAGGCCTGCTGCAGTGTTCCTCCTTTCTTATTTTTCTTATGTTCTTATGTTCTTATGTACTCCTATTTTTAAAACAGGGGACAAGTCACTACCGCCCAAAATTTCCGCCCAGTAAGCCAACTCAATTGTAGGTAAAATTTCAAGAGTCAATTATAGCTTTTCATAAGAAGCCATCTTGATAACATAATTTGATTAATGATACTCAGCATGGATTCACGAGAGGCCGTTCCTGTCTAACTAATTTATTAACCTTTTTAGTAAAAACTTTTTAGGCTGTTGATCATGATAAAGAATTCGAATTTTTTATTTAGATTTTAGTAAGGTTTTTATAAGGTACTACATCAGAGACTGTTAAAGAAAGGGGCAGCCCGGCATTGGGGGAAAAGGTTCACGGATCGAGTCATGGCTCACCAATAGGAAGCAGAGGGTGCATAATGGGGTTAAATCCGGGGGGATCTGTAACAAGTGGCCCCACAGGGATCAGTTTTAGGCCCGTTGTTGTTTATAATTTATATCAATGCCCTTTGAGAGGGAATTACTAGTGATATAGGCAAATTCGCCGACGACACGAAGATAGGAGGATAATTGACTCAAACGTAGATGTCATGGAACTTCAGGAGGATTTAGACAAACTTAATTGTGGTCAGAAAAGTGGCAGATGCAGTTCAATGAGATAAATGCAAGGTTCTGAAGCTAGGAGGTCCATAACCCCACTTATAAATTAAATAATGTAGAACTTTGCCATACATATTGCAAAAGGACTTGGGGGTTATTTTGCAGCAACCTTTAAAACCCAAAAGAGCAATGCATAAGCGTATAAAAAGGGAAAAGATTACTGGGATTTTTATCAAGAAGTGAAAGCAACAGAAGTCCAGCGGATACTAAGTTTTTTACATCATTGGTAAGGCCTCACCTAGATTACGCCTCTTCTGGGCTCCATTTTGTTTGAAAAAATTCAGCACGAATGACAAAATTTAAATTTATAGCATTAGAAATTTTCCGTATGAAGAAAGATTGAAACCCTTAAATTGCATTCACTTCAGGAAGATTTAGACAAACTTAATTCGTGGTCAGAAAAGTGGGATGGTTTAATGGGGAAAAAATGAAGGTTTGAAGCTCGGGAGTGTCCATAACCCAAGCACTTATAAGTTAAATAACGAGAACTTACCAAAAGATTGGAGAAGGACTTGGGGGTGATGGGAAGCAGCAACCTTAAACCAAGACAGCAATGCCTAAGCGATAATAAGGCAAATAGATTACTGGGGTTTATATCAAGAAGGAGCAAAGAAGTCCAGAGGTTATATTAATTTTTTACATCATTGTAAGGCCTCACCTAGATTACGCAGCTCAGTTTGGGCCCATATTACAGAATGGACATAAATTCAGAAAACATTCAGCGTAGAATGACTAAATTAATAATAGCATTAGAAATCTTCCTAGAAGAAAGATTGAAGCCCCCAAATTACATTCATTTTGTAAGACGTAGAATGGGGGGAGACATGATCAGGTATACAAGTGGAAAATGGGTATTAAAAAAGGGGGATATAAATAAGGTCTTGAGGATATCTCCAAGAGAGAACCCGCATTAATGGATTCAAGTTAGATAAGTTTAGATTTAGAAAGGATATAGGAAAGTATTGGTTTGGAAATAGGGTAGTTGATGAGTGGAACAGTCTGCCTAGTAGGGTTATTAAGGACCTTGATTTAAATTTAGGTTGGAAAAAAGAGGAGAGGTTGGATTTGAGGGACCCCGGCATGAGGGGGTAGAATTGTCAAAGCTTATTTCTTGGGTAGCATTGAAGTTTTTAGCAAATATTCTGTTAGGGGGACGGATTGTGAAGGACCTGCCTAGTATGGGCCAACGGGCCTGCTGCAGTGTTCCTCCTTTCTTATGTTCTATGTTCTTATGTACTTGTAAGACGAAGAATGGGGGGAGACATGATCGAGGTGTATAAGTGGAAGAAGGGTATTAAAAAGGGGGATATAAATAAAGTCTTGAGGATATCTTCAAGAGAGAACCCACAGTAATGGATTCAAATTAGAAAAGGATTTAAAAAGGATATGGGAAAAGTATTGGTTTGGAAATAGGGGTTGATGGGGGGAACAGTCTGCCTAACAGGGTTTTTGGGGGCCCAAAACCCTTTGGGTAAAATTTAGGTTGGATAAACACGAGGAGAGGGGTTTGGGATTTGAGGGGACTTGCACATGAGTAAATATAATTATCAAAGCTTATTTTGGGTAGCATTGTAAATTGGGTTGGGCAAAATATCCTGTTAGTGGGATGGATTGTGAAGGCCTGCCTAGTAGGGGCCCAAAAGGCCTACTGCAGTTTTCCTTTTCGTATGTTTTTAGTAACCCCAGCAGATACATAGTTCTACCTGGCAACAGCAAGCAAAGACTGTAATAATCTTTGTCAAAGTTTACATAACTTCCAACACTACGACGGCCCTTTTTAAAAACTGAACTCTGAACTTTGGCACCTCTACTGGCGTCTATATGATACACTGTAGACGTAACATACTCCTCCAGAATGAGAAGGGAAAACATCTCCTCCTTTAGTAGTGGGGGGAAAAGAGCCTCCTTTTCCCTCCAAGTGGAGGAAGAAGCCCCCTCCTGCTCCAGTAGGGGGAGGAAGGAGCCCCCTCCTGTTCCAGGGGGGAGAAAGAAGTTTCCTCCTCCAGTAGTGGAAATAAAGGGTTTAAAAAATAGAAAATGGAAATAAAAAATAAGGGGTTGTGATCTTTATTGACAACGTTTCGCCCAAAAGGAACGTCACAAACAGATCTGTTTGTGACTTGAAAGCGAAAGTGTCTTTAAATGATCAATTATATGTTATGTGTTTATATTTTTAGTAGTGGGGGGAAAGAGCTCTTCTGCTCCCGTAGTGGGGGGAAGGAGCCTCCCGCTCCAGTAGTGGATGAAGGAGCCTCCTCCCGCTTAGTGGGAGGAAGGGTTTGTCCTCCAGGAGTGGGGGGGAAGATCTATTTCCGGGGGTGAGACTGAGGGTTTTCCCCCTCCAGAAGGGAGGATCTTTTTTGTCCAGCAGTGGGGGTGAGTATGTCTCCTCCTTCAGGAGTGGGGGGAAGGAGACTGGTTCATTCATTACCCCTACCCTCCATTGGGACTTTTGGATATGCCAGTCTAAGTCCAATGGCTTGGCTAATACGCTCAATATTTCAGGGGTCACAAGACGCCAATGGATTGATGGCACTCTAACCTCCAGCCCAGGCAGCTTAACACTTAACTCTCTCGGTCAATTAATAACTTTGTCAACGGGTAGCAAAATATTATGTTAAAATAATGTTGAACTGATTAGAAGAGATTGCCCCCCGGGAACACACACACACATAAACACACACACACACACACACACACCCCACACACACACACACACGCACACACACACACACACACAAACAAAAACCACCAAGAGGTTGGGGAGCTCAACATGAGAAAAGAAGTATTTCAGTGGAGACAGGAAGGACTCCAGGAATGCAGAATAGGGAGGTACACCAAAAGTGCTGGATGAAATACACAAACGAGGAGGAGGTGAAGAATTTTATGTGAATTTGATATCTAAAAGGCGGGGGGGACCAGACAACATCTCCCGTGGGTCCTTAGAGAGGGAGCAGAGATACTGTGTGTGCCATAAAAAAAATTTTCAAAACATCCATTAAAATTGGGCAAATATGACGTAGGGAAGATGGCAAATGTAGTCCAAATTTTTAAGAAAGGAGACAGACACGAGGATTAAACTACAGACCTGTGTCACTGACGTTTTAAGTATGCAAAGTCATAAGATAAAAAGGGAAGGGGCAGTGGAGCACCTAGAAAGACACGCTTATAAACGACAACCAGTACGGTTTAGGGATGGAAAATCCTGAGTCACACCCCACTGGAGTTTTATGACAAAGTAAAGAAGTAAGAAGAAAGAGAGGGGTGGATGGACTGCGTTTTTTTGACTGCAAGAAGGCCACAGTTCCTCAAAAAAGCTGAGGATCAGGCATATATCAGGAAAGGCATGAATGGATCAGAGAATACCTGACGGGGGAGGCAAAAACGATTCATGGTACATGACAGGTGTCGGATGGGCCCCTGTGATGAGCGGGGTTCCACAGGGGTCATCCTAGGATCTGTGCTGTTTTGATATTTTGAATGACATGAGGAAGGGATAGACTCAGAAGTGCCCCTGTTTGCAGATGATGTGAAGATAATGGGGAGCTCAACACGAGATTTAGGAGGTATTTAAGTGGAGACGGGAAAGGGACTCTGGGAAGACAGAACAGAGGGGGACACCAAAAAGGAATATCCCAAAAATGTTAGACATACACACAACGGGAGGAGAAGGAGAAGAAGCTACAAAGGACCTTGATCCCTCAAAGGCGAGGGGCCCGGGACAACATCTCCCGTGGGCCCTTTGGAGACGGAGCAGAGACGCTGTGTGCCACTAACCACGATCTTCAAAAAATCCCCCGAAACTGGGCAACTACCTGAGGAGGGAAAAGGGAACTGTAGTTCCCATTTTTAAGAAAGGAGACAGAAATGAGGCAATAAACTATAGACCAGGTCACTGACGATAAAAAGTCATGGAGAAGATTATCAGGAGGAGAGGGGAGAGCACCCGGAACAGAACAAGATTATAAATGCCAGCCACCGGGGCATGGAAGGCAAACCTTTGGGGACAAACCTCCTGGGGTTTTATGACAAAAAAAAGTGAGGAGAGAGGGGGGTTGATTGGGTTTTTGGGGCTGGGAAAGGGCCTTTACACAGTTCCTCACAAGATTTTAGTGCAGAAACTAGAGGACGCACGCATAACAGGAAGGGCACTGAATGGATCAGAGAATACATGACAGGGAGGCAAAACCGAGTCATGGTAGAGATGAGTACCACAATGGGCACCTGTGACGAGAGGGGTTCCACAGGGGGCAGTCCAGGGCCAGTGCTGTTTTTGGGATATGTGAATGACATAACGGAAGGAATAGACTCAAAAGTATCCCGTTTGCAGATAATGTGAAGTTAATAAAAGAATTAAATTAGATGAAGATCAGGCAGGACTCCAAAGAGTCCTGGGCAGGTGGCACGGGGCAAGCAACTGGCTACTAATTTAACCCAGCAAATTGCAAAGTCATGAAGAGGGGGGGGGCAAAGAAGGACAGTAAACACAAAACCCCAATATAGCTATCGTCTAATAAATCTCAAACTAGTTTTAAGTTTTCGATATACCCAATACAGGAGCTTTTAAAAGAAATTGTAACAAGCCATGACAAAAAAATTCTCTACGTACTAATTTTTTTTAATCTAAATATTATGAAATACCTCACTTGTAAACCAGTTAATCATTTGAAAAATTTTATTCATTTGTAATTTGTAATACAATCTAAACGCAATCTAAATACAATCTAAATATTCTAAACTACCTCCATTGTATTCTATTTAACATTTGAAATTTGTATTCATTTGTAATTTGTAATAAGATTAAAACTAGAGTGTCTGCCTGAATGCCTAGCATGCCCAGGCAGCTAAGATGCTAA
>WNWK01051719.1:0-12395 GCA_009830355.1 Cherax destructor | reverse complement strand
AACGGGGTCATATTAAAGACCCAAATTTTCACTTATTTTTCACCTGATACAAATTTTCACTTGATACTTCGGTAGGTGCAGCTCTTCATGATGATAGAATCGCAAAATAGCTGTTGTTCTATCACATATGCTGATCGGCTGCTACACCTTGTCTGGCGACGAGATCCGAAAATCTAGTGTCGATTTGTGACTGGACAGTAGTAATAAACTTTGAATAGTCGGGGTAGATTGGTTATATTTGTTTATCTGCTGTTTCACTTGTTCCAGTTTAGTTCTGTTACCTTGACTGACAACGACATCTTGTAGCTATGTGCAATTTTATGAGCAGATATCATTTTTTTGCTTCTCAATATGAATCCATTTTTATCTGTTGGTTGATCGAATTGGTCGAGAGAAGGAGAAAGTTGTCGATCCTTCAGAAACTGCGTATGACTCCTGCCTACCACCCCTAGCTATTGGTATGAGAATTCGTGTCAGGGATTATTTGGTACGGTTCCCTTACCTTTATCTCAGAGCATGTTGGTAGAGTGTTGAAAGTTGACTATAATGTGATATGAAGGCTTCAGAAAGAGGTCTATGATACCTGCGTCTGGTAGCGAAGTGTTGGAGGGATGGCCGTGTTATGGTCTGTTAATGAAGAGTGCAGCTTGTTTCTTTGCCTTTGGAGGCTATTTAGATTATACCCACTAGTTAATAGTGGTTAGCTGGGACGTTGAATTATCCGTTGGGACTTATTTAGACCATTAAAATAGAAATTGTAGATCTTTCACATTTGACTCACCACATTGTGAAGTGCAGATAAATCGTGCTGATATATAGACTTAAAGATTAAAAGTGTTGTTATATAATATTAGTGTGAAGATAAAACGTGCTAATACATATCCTGGAGTGCAAAAACAAGTTCTATTATATAAAACTGACGAAGTCATAAAACGTGCAAAGGGTAACAATTACGTGATGTATAACATCATGATTCAATCACATATGTACTACATATATAATGACCATACCAAGAAACAAACATATCTACATCGGAGACTTCAAAAGGCGTCTTAATGGTGAAGGGCTCGTGAACCAAGGAATTTGAGCTACCTTTCCATTTCATGGATAATAACTGATTACGCCCATTCTCCAGGCGTTCTACAACTAAAATCAAGGAGATAAACAAAGCTGAGAAGTAAACAATTCATCAATTATTGTTGAAAACCAATAGGCTACACTTATATTAGACAATTGGTTATTATTTAAAAATCCAGTAGAGGTATTTGAGGGCGATTCAGAGGAAGGATGAGCGAATCAGGCGAACAGAACAGGAGGAGGAGATTGGATGGGAGAAAGTGGATTGTAAGGCCGGCGGGAGGCGGATTGGTTGGATGTCTAAGGATAATTGGATTCGGAGAGTGATAAATTGAGGCGATACTTGGAGACATGAGAGCCTCATGGAGCTGCTGGGAGTGGGTGAGGGTGAAGCAGTGTTGGGTGAGGGTGACGCAGGTGTTGGGTGAGGGTGACGCAGGTGTTGGGTGAGGGGTAAGCAGGTGTTGGGTGAGGGGTGACGCAGGTGTTGGGTGAGGGGTGACGCAGGTGGTGGGTGAGGGGTGACGCAGGTGGTGGGTGAGGGTGAAGGTGTTGGGTGAGGGGTGACGCAGGGGGTGGGTGACGCAGGTGGTGGGTGAGGGTGACGCAGGTGGTGGGTGAGGGTGAAGGTGTTGGGTGAGGGTGACGCAGGTGGTGGGTACCAGGTGGTGGGTGAGGGTGACGCAGGTGGTGGGTGCCTTAAATTAAAATCCCTATGATTACAATATCTTAAAATATTACTTTGCAGCCTTCATGGTATAAAAGATGGTAGATGTTGCCGACTGCAACCAAATCTATTCTGTGTCCTTAACCTTTACATAATTTTTGGTATAGCAATTAAAGTTTTCCCCCCTGACACAGTGCCACTCCATCCACTTTTCTGCTTCTGTCTCTGTGGAACAATTTAAAGTTTTTTGTTGTTGCATGCAACAGACATGTTCCGACTTTGCAATATGAACCACATCGTGGTTATTGCATTATTTGTGCTTCCTCTGCATGCAATTAATTTTACCTCGCTTAGTTTTTTCTTGCGTCATGAATTTATCTACAAAAGGTGCAGAAATTTGTTCCATTTGCATCATTCTTGTATATCTCATTTTAATTCCCTAATTTTTAGTCCTGCTATTATTATTTTTGTTATAATTATCATTATTGTTATTTTATCATTATTATTATTATAATTATAATAATTATCATTATTGTTATTTTATCATTATTAGTATAATTATAATAATTATCATTATTTTAATTATCGTTATTTTATTATTATTATAGTTACTTTCATTATTATTATTATTAGTGATTTTATAGTTATTTTTATATTATTAAGTGGACTTCCACCTTACAAACTGAGTACACACTTGTTAATGTCAAGCTTGTGGAGACTTCGCCTAATTGTAACTGACTATCGTTCCTAATTACTTGTTGTAAACAGCTTGCAACCTGAATGAGGCTAGGCACGGATATACTCAAATTAACAAAGAGGGATTATAATTAAGCTTTTGAGGATTACCACGCACATAGGCCTCCAGGAGCATGACAGAGTTGGTGAATTCGCTAAGCAAACATTAAGAGAATGTTAAGAATAATATTGTTTTTTCAAACAGACAATAAGGAAAATTTGTCAAAATGGAACTAGTAAACGATAGGATAGAACGATAGATAAACGATAGGATAGGAACGATAGATAGGAACTAGCAGATTCATTATCCATCATAACAAAACATGTCCAGTTAAACGTATTTATGGGGAATATAGCAACGTCAGCATATTGTACGATCAGGTTTCTGCTAAACTGAGATAATGTTATAAGCATCTCTGGCAGCACGGTTTGTATGCAGACATCAATGACATAAAACACAGTGTGTGGACAAGAGAGGGCCATGCACTGGAGCATTATATCTTGGTGTCCAAACCTCCATACTGTCAGATATTTCTCAATATGTGGCAAAAATAGAGGAAAAATAGAGGAAACTGCAACACAAGTACGGTAAGTAGATGATTTTTAGTGGTAATAATATAGCAGTATTTGAAATATCCTATACTGTATTGTGTATATTAACTGTATGAAGTAAATGTAAATGTGAAATATTTCTATCCAGTGTTGTAACAATGCCCAGAGGTGACTGACAAAGACCCATTGTAACCGATGTAATCCTGTTTTCTTTTTTTTTTTTTTTTTTGGCGCTACCGTTCACAGGATAAGGACGGGGTGCACAATTAACTATCCGCTTAGACTGCACAACTGAAAAACTAATATTTTTACACAATTTATTTTTTTCAAAAGGAAGTTGGTCTTAGGTATACTTATGATGACAAACCCTACTTACAATCTCACAAATACTGTACAGTAGAAGCTGGATGCCATTATTTCATGCCACAAAGAACTTGCATCCAACACTAAATGGCCTGCACTGGTTGCTTGGTTACCCAAGTTAAAATACTCTCGACTTCACAGACGATCATTTTGTCTGCACAGACATGAACATTTTAATCTCTAAAATAGGGACAAAATTAAAGAGACAAATTTCTCTGCGTATGTGTTCTTGTATACATAGGAACCGGAGGAGCTCCGGAGGTGGACTACCTATACTTAGTTGCCATCACCTGCACCCTGCTCCACTTCACTCTGGTCAGATGCTCGTACGACTGACCACTCCATAGTTTCTTATCTGCTGAAGAAGGTCTCTGACTGAGTCCTAAGTACAGTATACTGATACTTCTACTCCGTGTTTTACTTTCTCTTCATTGTAATTCACCTGCGTGTGTACCTAATATTTTAAATAACGAAATGGTAAAGTTAAATTTGAAAGAGAATTGAAGTAAGAAAAGAACTCTTAAATTGAAAAATACGTGGATAGGAAATATCAAAGGAGAGAGAGAGAGAGAGAGAGAGAGAGAGAGAGAGAGAGAGAGAGAGAGAGAGAGAGAGGGAGGGCTGGCAGGGGGAGAAATTGTATGAAGGAAAGAGAGAGGGGGGCTGGATAAGCCTTAGACTTCAATTGGAAATGGAGAGTGGTTTCAAAGAAGATTTGTTTCCTGCAAGTGTTCGGTTGATCTGCTGCATAAATGCCTTTTCTATCTGATGGTATAAATGAAGATATGTTTCGTGTATTGTGAACTCTTTAGTATTAAGTGAATCCAAACGCAAAAGCATAATAAAAAATTCTTGTCAGTTCCTCAAATCAACTCAGTGAAGACAAAATAACATAAAAAGGGAATGATAATATATATATCAGATTCCTATCCAGGCTTTTTCTTCAAAGTAATAAAGGTTTATATAAATATATGTATGATCTCCAGAAAACGGCTTCCAAACCTGGGTCTTGGTCAGAAGATGAGTGTTGAAGAAAAATATATGTTTTTCACTAACTTCATCAGAGGGAGATAACGTGAAACTGTTATTTCTCGAAAGTTGACCCATTTAGTGGCGCCAGCCTAAAGGCTGGGTAATCGTATGAAATTCCGTCTAGGAATATATAATGGTGGGGGTATCCCATTGACTTACGATGGCTAGCCATTCAAACCGTCCTCCTAACAACTAATGTCACTTAAAGGAATAAAAAGGCACAATACCGTGACTGAAACAGTAAATAAATAACCCATACATAGGAGACAGAAACGTGTGACGACGTTTTGGTCTGATTTGGACCATCCTGTGAGACGCAGTGCCGTGATAGGTGGGAAGAGGTGGAAGGGGAATTAATTACCTCTTCGCCCTAATTGAGCAATGAATATAAATTTTTACACACTATGACGTGACTTTTAAAGTGACGAATTAATCACTACACAATGAGAGGAAGATGCGGTGACTATTCCGGGGTAACACATTTACTATTAGGAAAACGTTATGTAAATGATATACGATATATATGATAAGTTAATATACGGGTCTATTTCTAATGATTTATTACAGTACTGAAAATATGAGGAAATGCAGATACACTGATATTTACAAGAAGTATGATGAAATTCAATGGTTAGCCTAGCAGACCTCTCGCTAGGCTATGCATAGTCTCTTCTCTCTCCAGGCTGTAGCATTATCTCCTCTCGACTGACTTTCACATTCATGATTATAAATCAGTCTTGTCACTGAAGATTCCGATAATACTGTAAACACTGTGCTCTTATAGGCTCCGTGTCTGGTTTCCTCTTTCCTCGACCTGGAAGTCAAAAGGAAAACTAGATGAATTCATAAGTTATAAAAACTAGACCCTCATGGTTAGACTCCCTCTCGGAGGGAGGGTGCTTTATACCAATCTCCCTCACAGTGGTGCAGAGAGTGTAGGGTGATGTCAAAATATCAAATGCAAGGGCGAAGAAATAATCAGTTTGTGTGGCAGAATTTCTGTGTAGGATGAATTGTTTTATGTGATCGAATAACTGTTGCTTGCAAGCATCTCCTTTTTTTCTGCATCTTATCATTTTACGAGTATTATGGATTTCGTATCATCCCATGGAATAAGTCGTACATTTCTGGCTAGGTGGATGACAAACATTGCTGGTTTGTAGGCTCGGCATTTAATTAAGTCGCATATCATTTCACCCATGTATCTTTTATCTCATCCTATTCATGGGATTGTGTACACTCCTGCTATGATGGACAAGTGCATGAGTAGTTTTGATGAGGACCTGCCTTGTATGGGCCAGTAGGCCTGCTGCAATGTTCCTCCATTCTTATGGTCTTATAGAAATAATAGATCTAGGAAGGCCACGAAAATTTTTGCGTATTTAGAAAGTGACATTATTATCACTTGTGTGATAATTCAGGTAGACTTTTTTGTTATATACTATATTAATTTTTTTCGGTGTTTCATCTTGCCTTTACAAATATATGCCAACCCTCCGTTAGTAGTTCGTATTGAAATAAGGAAATCTGTGAAAATGTGATATTCGAGAAATTCATCGCTACATTTACAAGAACTTAAATAAAATTAATAAACACTTTATATTTTGTATTCATGTCAATGTGTGAGAAGCATTTGTATAAAGTCACCCTTGGTAATGGAAGTCTTGCAAAATATAAATTTTATTTGTTCTTATTTTGATTAATTTGACATTCAAGAAGGCGAGGCAGTGAAGAAATTTGTGAGTGTTTCCGAAAAGTTAAAATTTCTTTGGAATTTTTCAGGTTGAAATGGTTGATGTTATTACGAGGCCGACGTCAACATAATGGTTAATGTCATGAAGGATGTATATTATTCATGACAGCCAAGGTAACTCATGCAAGACATTTATCTCGTCGATGGAAGAAATTAAAATAAAACACGTGATTGTAAATATGAAAAAAATGCCACATTGAAAATAGGAAATAAAACCCTGAGCGCTTTCATGACCTATACACATCTTCAGAGGAAGATACGTGTACAAGTTGTGTGCGAAGATATGTGCGTAAGAACATGAAAAGTGCTCAGGATTTATTCTCTGTAGTCAATGTGGTATTTTTTTTTCATATCTCATAGATGGTCAAAGTCAAATATGCAAAATAAAATTCATACGTATTGATCTATTTTGATCGAGGTAATGAACACAAGACAGATTTCATCCACCTTGATTAAGACAAGACAAGCAAACTGTACTCTACTGTATTCAAAGAAATACCCACATGGTGAATATTTCTTCCCCACATTCTTTCAGCAACATGATTGCACGTTGTTGCGTGCATGATGGACGCCCCTCGCTCAGGTTCCCACAGCATGATTAATGTTGCATGTTGCCAGCACAGAGAGGACGTTCATCCTGCACCCCACACATGTCATACATATAATACAAAAATATGTAACACTGACATTATTCTGCTTATTAAACAACATTCACTCTGAACACTGAATATTTTCTTTTGCCTGTTAGTTCGCTTTTACAATGGTAATATATATATATATATATATATATATATATATATATATATATATATATATATATATATATAATGTCACCAGAAAAACTAGAAATGCTCACCGTCATTCACTCTTGCCAGAAGTGTGTCTATATCACAACTGATATGCCGCCTTCACCCCGCAACATCCTCACCCCGCAACATCCTCACCCCGCAACATCCTCACCCCGCAACATCCTCACCCCGCAACATCCTCACCCAACATCCTCCCCCGCCTTCAGAGTGCTGGTAAAGCTTACAAAAACAGTTTACAAACAGCACTTATGTGTCTTGTCTGTATCATTGGTGTCAACTCTGACCGTATTAACCTCAAGAATTAATTAGTGATTCTTTGTTAGCAAGAACCAAATCAACAAGTTGCTACCTCTAGTTGGTTCTGTCACAAACTGTTTTAAAAACAATCCTGAACCGTATCAGTGACTTTCTTGATACGGTTCAGGATTGTTTTTAAAACAGTTGTGACAGAACCAACTAGAGGTAGCAACTTGCTTGATTTGGTTCTTGCAACAAAGAATCACTAATTAATATCTTGAGGTTAATGAAAGCTTGGGAAAGCGATCACAAATCACTTAGTTTTAATATATCATGGAATTACCCAGGTAACTGCAATCAAGTCTCAGTTCCAGACTTTCGTGTAGCCGACTTCATGGGGCTGAGAAATTACCTAGGTGGGCTAATTGGGATGACCTGACTATGGGTCAGGTAGGTGGTTTTGGTTGCCAATATGACGTTTTTCAGAGCATAGTTCTAGCTGCCCAGACAACTTTTGTTCCAAGTAGGGAAATTAGATCTAACAAAAATGATCCTAAATGGATGAACAATAGATTAAAACATCTCATTGGTCAAAAGAGAGGCATATATAGGCGTATCAAAAGAGGGATGGATAGATAAGAAATCAATATTATCAATTAAAGAGAGAAATAAAAAAGGAATAAGAAAAGCAAAAGGGATTATGAGGCTAAGGTCGCAAGGGATTCGAAGACTAACCCAAAAGGGTTCTTTCAGGTATACAGAAGTAAGATTAGGGACAAGATAGGCCCACTTAAGAGTAACTCAGGACAGATCACGGACAGTGATAAGGATATGTGTGAAATTTTCAATACTTACTTCCTCTCAGTTTTTACTCAGGAAGATACTAGCAGAATTCCAGAAATAATAAATTATGTAGAACAGAAAGATAATAGACTATGCTCGATTGGGGTAACTAGTGACATGTTCCTCAGACAAATAGAGAAATTAAAACCTAACAAATCCCCAGGCCCTGATGAACTGTTTGCAAGAGTTTTAAAGGAATGTAAAGAGGAACTTAGCAAACCTTTGGCAAATCTTTTCAATATATCACTACAAACTGGCATAGTGCCAGACAAGTGGAAAAGGGCAAATGTAATACCTATTTACAAGGCAGGTGACAGGTCCTTAGCTTCGAACTATAGACCAATAAGCCTTACCTCCATAGTTGGTAAATTTATGGAATCAATAATTGCCGAGGCAATTCGTAATTATCTTGAAAAGCATAAATTGATTAATGAATCTCAACACGGTTTTACAAAGGGGCGTTCATGTCTCACGAATTTACTAACTTTTTTCACTAAGGTGTTTGAGGAGGTAGATCATGGTAATGAATATGATATTGTGTATATGGACTTCAGTAAGGCTTTCGATAAAGTTCCACATCAGAGGCTACTGAGGAAACTTAAGGCACACGGAATAGGAGGAGAAATTTTTTCCTGGGTAGAGGCATGGTTGACTAATAGGCGGCAGAGAGTTTGCATAAATGGAGAGAAATCAGAATGGGGGCGCGTCTCAAGCGGTGTTCCACAGGGGTCAGTTTTGGGCCCCCTGTTGTTTACAATTTACATAAACGACATAGATGAGGGAATAAATAGTAGCATAAGTAAATTTGCTGATGACACCAAAATAGGCCGTCCAATTCATTCAAATGAGGACATTAGAGCACTCCAGGATGATTTGAATAGACTGATGCAGTGGTCGGAGAAGTGGCAGATGCAGTTTAATGTAAACAAATGCAAAGTTCTAAATGTTGGGCAGGACAATAACCATGCCACATATAAGCTGAATAATACAGATCTTATTACTTGTAATTGCGAGAAGGATTTAGGAGTTCTGGTTAGTAGTAATCTGAAGCCTAGACAACAGTGCATAAGTGTTCGCAATAAAGCTAACAGAATCCTTGGCTTCATATCAAGAAGTATAAATAATAGAAGTCCTCAGGTTGTTCTTCAACTCTATATATCTTTGGTTAGGCCTCATTTAGATTATGCTGCACAGTTCTGGTCACCGTATTACAGAATGGATATAAATGCACTGGAAAACGTACAAAGGAGGATGACAAAGTTGATCCCTTGTATCAGAAATCTTCCCTATGAGGATAGACTGAGGGCCCTGAATCTGCACTCTCTAGAAAGTGTCACTGAGGCCACAGTAGAAATATTAAGCTAGAATATTGCTAGTACTAGAGAGGACAGCTAGAATATTGCTAGTACTAGAGAGGTAGGGAGAGGGAGAGGGATAGGGAGAGGTAGGGAGAGGGAGGGGGAGGGATCGGGAGGGGGAGCGTAGAATTAGGGGGGATATGATTGAGGTGTACAAATGGAAAACAGGAATAAACAAAGGGGATGTAAATAGCGTGCTGAAAATATCCAACCAAGACAGGACTCGCAGCAATGGTTTCAAGTTGGAAAAGTTCAGATTCAGGAAGGATATAGGAAAGCACTGGTTTGGTAATAGAGTTGTGGATGAGTGGAACAAACTCCCGAGTACCGTCATAGATGCTAAGACGTTGTGTAGTTTTAAAAATAGGTTAGATAAATACATGGGTGGGTGTGGATGGGTGTGAGTTTGGATCTGACTAGCTTGTAGTAGGTCAGATGCAGTGCTCCTTCCTTAAGTGAATGTAACCTGACCTGTACTAATTCCTTAAGTGGAAGTGACCTGACCAGGTGGTCGGCTGGACAATTATATGAGTAGGTGCGGTTGGGTGTGAATTGGTCCTGACTAGCTTGTGCTACTAGGTCAGATGCAGTGCTCCTTCCTTAAGTGAATGTAACCTGACCTGGCTGGGTAGGGGCATTGGCTTAAGCCGTTGGAGATTTGGACCTGCCTCGCATGGGCCAGTAGGCCTGCTGCAGTGTTCCTTCTTTCTTATGTTCTTATGTTCTTATATTATCTCCTCTCACAGAAAAGCAGATTTCGGGTACATCTCATCGACTCTCAAAACCAGATAGTTCATAAACTCAAAATAAGTAATGAATGACTGTCAATATATAAACAAGAATGAACTGAGATTCGAATAAGACTATATTTTTGACAAGTCCATTTCAGTGGCAGTGGAAGGGACCGTAAGGTCACAAACTGTGACCTTCAGTCCCTTCCCAGTGCTACTGACGTTTTCATGGTACATCTTTTCTCTTACCCAATTCGAGTCATAATGAACTGCTGTCCATGAATAAACTGAATAGATTGGGATTCGAACTGTAACAAGCATAAAACATTTAACACCAGCAAATGATCGCTTATTAGATCTGCTGCAATACAAAAGCATAACATATATAATTTTGTATAAGATCTGTTGAGGGTTTAAGCAGAGTTTTGTACACTATAATGTTGAACATTTCCTCTCTGCTTCAATGGAAAAGTTTAATTGTTTGAAGAAATTAATAGTAAGTCGTCTGGGGACACCCACACCTGCTGGCTTGAGAGAAGGAGAGTCATTGATGTACACTTTGTATGCAAATTCACTTACTCCAAAAATACAACCTCAAATAATTGCCTCAGTTCCTCTCTGGCTGAAGGCATTTTGCCGTTTTATTGCCGTTTCTGTATTTGCTTCCATGCCTGAGTAAGGACCGAACCTAGGCGATTCTCTCTCTCCCCTCTCCCTTTCTCTCTCCCTCTCTTTCTGTCTCTCAGCATGATAATAAATAATGGTGACATGCAAGGGTATAGTGATAGGACAATAGCGAGATGTTGCCTATGACTTTCACCATCTGACTGAACCACTCACTCACGATATACCCTCACTAAATTCATACGGGCTGGCATGTACATTCAATAGAGGGAGCAATCTAAAGTCAACAGAATCCTGATGTCTGTTCAGCGACTGCAGGAGTAAGATCTCTTGACAATGAAGGTACCGAGTCAATATTCGTAAAGGTGGTAGACGCAAAGGAATGGGATAGTAAGAGCAGAAGCCAGATGCTAAACGACTAGTTCATTTAGTTCTATGATTAACACAAGTAATTGCCTTGCCACTTTTCCAATATGAAATGGCATAGTCACCCCTTTCCCGCCTATATGTGGTTACAGTGGTTGTGTCAGCTCCTGGCCCCGCCTCTTCGTTGGTCCATACTAGGTCCACGGAATCAAGTTCGTTGTCGTACCTCTTCTTAAAGTTATGTATAGATGCCACTTCTCTCTTCAGATTGTAACTCTTCCTGACAACTCTAAGGCTAAAGAAATGTTTCCTCACATTCTTATGACTCATCTGAGTTTCCAGCTTTCTCTTATGCCCTCTTCTCCCTGTATCCCATCTCGAAACATTGTCCCGTTCACCCCATCCTCCAGTGTCATCAGGTCAAGTTTCCTTAACCTCTTCATAGCTCCGAGACTAGTCTTGTTGCAAACTTTTGCACTTTCTCCAATTACTTGATGTGGTGGACCTGGTGGGAGCTCCATACTGGTGTGCTTACTCCAGTGCGTCTGACGCACACTGTACATTGTCGAATCATTCCTTATTACATGTCGAAATGCTATTCATCAGGTGTATATCAACCAGGTGCCCATATGCTGCAGCATATGGTTCATGTACACCTCAGATGTGCTTGTGTATATATATATATATATATATATATATATATATATATATATATATATATATATATATATATATATATATATATATATATATATATATATGTGTGTGTGTGTGTCCGTCCGCGCAAAAATACTATAACTTCCTGCACTTTATAATCTTCGCTTAAATTTCCTATATTTTTTTCAGCCATTCAAATCAGCTTTGCATTAAATTTTATTCAATTGCCATACATTTGCTCTTAGACGAAAATTATTCTTCAGATGCATAACTATATACTTTAGCTTAAAAACTAATAAAAACTAATTAAACCACCTCCTGCTCTTGGGGGGATGATTAAGGGAAATCCTGATTGGATTAGCCACTCTCCTCTCACGCAGCTAAAAAACCTATATCAATTCGGATGAGGGCTTGGGTAATGAGGCAGACATCTGACGATGCTGTGAGGGTGGTGAGGCAGTCAGCACTATGTTGTTGGTGACTGATGGTGGTGAGGCAGTCAGTTGATTATGCGGATGAGTGGTGGGGTGACTCACCTGATGTAGCGGTGGTGAGGGAGTGATGGTAAAGGGGTTAGATGATGTACTGAGT
>WNWK01051718.1:0-12395 GCA_009830355.1 Cherax destructor | reverse complement strand
TCTCCATGCTTTAAAAAATTTTCTCAATTCATTAGACTTGTTTTTGGAGAAAAAATTTAAAATTTTTTGGGGTTTTTTTTTGGGAAGAAGTATTGAAGCTATTGTTTAAAAGAACTGTATTTTTTTTTTTTAAATTTTATTCCAGTGAATTAAATCAGGGGGAAAAAACAATTTTTTTCCCCAGGCCTTCCCCCAGGGAACTGGACCGCTCCCCGGGCCCTTTGGGGATTGAGGGGATTTTTTTCCTTTTTCCCAGGCGCGGGAGGACCGGGGGGTTTTTGGGGTTTCCCCAAAACTAATTTTTAATCCACTTGTTCACAATATCCTAGGATGACTAATTTTTTGTGGGAAATTATATGTACAACATGTCTCAGCAACAGCCCAGTTGATCGGGCCCCGGGGGTTTTAAACATGAGGCCTCCCCCGGACCGGGCCCAGGGGCATTGCCCCCTGGAATTCCCCCCCGGGAAAAACGGGGGCAAACATGGGGCCGGGGAGTTAGTATGAGTGTGTTTTACTCACCTATTGTGGTTGCAGGGGTCGATTCAGGCCCTCCGGGCCCTTTTTCCCAAAAATCACTACTACCCCCACTGCCCCCTCCCCAAAAGGGGGGCCTTAATTATACCTTTTTATATTTATGTATGGATGGGGGCCTCTACTGCATCACTCCAGGTGTGTGTACTCACCTATTTGTGGTTGCAGGGGGGATTAACCCCCTGGCCCCGCCTTCGGGGGTTTATTTTTTTAGGTCCTCTTTTTTGCTCCATGTTTTTTCCCCCAAAACCCCTCGTCTTATAAAAATTAATAATAATAAAAATAATATAATAATAATATTTTTTTTTTCAAGAACAAGTATACATAGTTATTGGTAGTTACAATTATAAAACTGAAAGAAAAGGAGAGCCACTGGCATGCCATGGCTTTGGGGGAAAACTTATTCTAAAACATATTCACTAAGTACTTAATACTAGAAAAATTTTTTTTGGGGTTTTTATTCTAGTTATCATTTTTCCCGACTTACGATGGTCCCCAAACCCCCTTTTATTTTAAAAAGATTTTTTTAAAAAATTTTGTAAGTGTAATTTTGGGGTCTAAAGGGCTAGTCTATTTTACATCATTTCTTTTGGGGATAAACCCCCTTTTTTGGGAAGGGGGTTGAACAGCATTCTGGGGAAAAAAAAAAAAAATTTTTAAATGGGTACCACTGTATATTTTTCAAATTCAATATTTATTATCTATCTATTAAAAAGACAATACTAAAAAAAAATTGGGGTTTTTTTTTTTTTTAGTTATATATTTTTTTTTCAAATTAACAAAATGATGATACTTTTTAATTAAAAAAAAAAAATATGATGATATGAAATTAATTTTTTTTATAATCAAATAGAAGCGCTAAACCATTAAATTGCAAAAGTGTTAAGGAGGATGACAATATAAAACGAGATTATCTTTTTAAAAAAAAAACATTGGGTATGAAAAAATTTTAAAAAAAGGGTTTTTTTGGGGGGAGGGGAAAAAAAGGATTTTTTGGGGAAAAATCTTGAATTGATTTTCCGACAAGGTTAACTTAATATTTGCTGGTAATGAATTCCAGATTCTGGGGGGGCCCCTTTTTGTGCATAAATTTTTACATTGGTTAGTATGGACTGGGGATTCAAATAGTGATCTGTGTCTTGTGTGGGGGGTTTCCCGCCTCCACTATGTCATTTTCCCCAGGCTTTTCCCCTTTTTCCCCCAACTCTATGACTGAAAAAATCCAAAAAACCCCTTTTTACTCAAAGTCTTCAACTTCCAATTGTGACCCCTTGTTTCTGTGCCCCCCCTCGGGAAATTTTTTCCTTTTTCTCTGCCCCCCTTATCTTTTCCCCCCGCAGTATTTTATATGCCCCCTTTTTGTCCCCCCTAACCCCCCCGTCCTCGGTGTCGTCGGGCCCCCCCCCCTTTAAACCCTTTTTTTGGTAGGACAATCCTTTTGCCTGGGACTATCTTACAGCCAAAAAATGCAGTCTATCCACCCCTCTCCCATGTCTTCTTCTGTTCCTTCCCCAAAAAACTCCAGGGTTTGTGACCCATTTTTTCCCCTTTCCCCTAAAACCCTTTCTTTTTTTTTATAAGTTTGGCCTTTAGGTGCCCCCCTTCCTCCTGATGATGATCTCCATGACCATACTTTCCCCCCCAAACCGGTCTGTAGTTTGATGCCCCGTGTTTGTTCTTTTTTAAAAGGGGGAAATACATTTGCCATCTTCCACCCCCAGGATTTAATTTCAAGGATGGTTAAATTTTTTAAAACCACAACATCCTGCTCCCCTAAGGCCCACGGAGGATATTGTCTGGTCCCCCTTTTGAGGTATCGAGTTAAAACAGCTTTTCACTTCCTCCTTGGTTGTGTGTTTTCATCTACCCCGGAAATTAAAATATGAACCCCGGGGATCGTTATTGAGGAAACGGCCACACAGTGGCTTCATACCCAAAAGGAGAATCGAAAAAGGGGGAGTTTTAGGGGCAGCCCCCCAACAGGATGTTTTACCATCAATCTTGTTTAAAACGCAATTTCAAGAGGAAGTTATATACTGAGAAGGGAGGTGCAGCATTTAGGAGGTGTCACATTTGTCCAATGGGGGGGGGTTTGTCCCCCAAAAAATGCAAGCGAAACCCCCCTTTTTATACCACCCCGCAATTGTTGGTGTACCCCTATTCTAATTCGGACTCCCTTTTTGTCTCCTTAAATACTTTTTAAATCTCATTTGAGCTCCTCCCTCTTGGTCATTTTTGGAACTCCCCACCTTCCTTCCCCCAGCCTGAACCTGGCCCCGGCTGTTTTTTCCTCCTGATGGGCTATACAAAAGCCGGGTCAGACTTGACTTTTGATGCTATGTCATTTTTTATTGTCGTGAGCCTTCCTTCTTCCTGTGTATTCGTTTCTGGCTCTTCGGGAACCTTTATTTTCCCCGGGGCCTTTTCTTCCTTTTCCATTCTCTAGTGCACTTAGTTTTTCCCCACACCTTTGGGTGAACCAAGGACTCGCCCGGGCTTCCCATTACTTTTTTTTTGGGGGGAAAAAACCCTCCTCTGCCTCCTTGCTTTTTTTTGTCCCCATAGTCCATCATTTCTTTACGGGTTTTTCCCCGCCAATTCTCTCCCCCCCCTAAAAAGCCCCTTTTAGCAAGTTCCTCGTCTGTGTACCCCCCCCTTTTAGTTTTTTTTTTCCCCGTCCTATTCCTGCCCCCCTTTTTCCCCCTTGTAGCTCAACTATATAATCAAAAAACAGAACCACATGATCCCCGGGCCCCAAAGGGGGGCCCTTTTTTACTGATATCCCGATGTCCAAACTACTAAAAGGGGGAATCCCCAGGCCCCGTCTTGCGGGGCCCTTTTTCCCCCCTCTCGGGTTAAAATGTTCTAACATTTTTATGCGGGGGGGTTTTTTTCCCTCCACATCCATCATCTTGGTTTCCCCAAATTTTCCCCGGCCCCCCGGGGGCCCCCCGGGTTTTTTCCCCAATTTAATCTCCTTGTGATTGAAATCACCCATAACTAGAAATTTTCTCCCCCCCTGTGAGCTTTTTTTGGCCACCTAGGGGTCTACCATTGCCCTGTTGCCCCCCCCCTATTCTTTCTTGGCCTCCTGCAGTTCTGTGGCGGGTTGTAATTGAATTACCACCTTAGGGCCCCTTTAGACTGGATTGTTCCTACTATTATCCCTTTCCCCTTTCCCCTCCTTTCCCCTTTCCCCTTCCCAAATCCCCATCGGTTCTTAATAGCAGTGCAACCCCCCCCTTCCCCTGCTCCCTCTGTTTTTCCCCGAGGAGGGTATCTGGGTGGAAAAAATTGCATTTTTTTTCATCTGGGATTTCTTTTCCCCGAAAATGTAATCTGGGGATGTCTCCTTTTATTCTTTCATGCCCCTCACATTTTTTTTTTTATTCCATCTGCTTTTTTATCGAAACCTTCAACTTTTTTTTTAAAAATGGGGCCCGGGGGAACATTGGGGTTGGGAAAGTAAAGGGGACCTGATGAGGAAGGGGGGGTGAAGCTGGATTTTTTAATGGAAAGGGGGGGGCATTGGGTAGGGGATTTTTTTTGGGGGTTGGGGAAAGTTTGGTTCATTGGGGTTTTCCGGGTTTTGGGGGCTTCGGGCGATTGTGAGGGAGGTTGAAAAACCCTTTTCCCGAGTCTGGGCCCCCTGTCCATCTCTTTTTCCCCCCTTTTTGTTTTTTGTCCCCCTCTTTCAGTTTCTCCCCCTTTTTTTTTTTGGGGGTTTTGTTGCAGCCCCAGATACACCCTCCGGACTCTGACATACCCCTTTTTTTTTTCCCCCCGCAGGATCCTGTTTCGACCCAAATTTTGGGCCCTTTAAAATCACTTTGACTGGCTGGTTTTTCCTTTTAAAAACCCCCCCCAAAAAAATTCCCCTGGGTCATGTCATCCCCCATTGCTTTTGATCTTTCAAGATTTTTCCCCCTTTTTCTTCTTGTTTAAATTTTTTCAGCTTCCTGGAGCCCAAAAAAAAAAGGGGGTTCTCTTTCCTTCTCCCCCCCTATCCCTATGTAACCCTGATTTTTTTTGGGGCCTCCACGTTTTCCTTTCTTCAATCCTTCACTGTCTTTTTTTCCCCTGGGCCCAGTGGCCTGTGTACTCACCTATTTGTACTCACTTAGTTGTGGTTCGGGGGGGCCCCTGGCTCCGGGCTCCGCCTTTCACGGGCCCCCCACTGGGTCACTCTCCTCCCCCCATGAGCTTTATCATCCCTTTTTTTAAAGCTATGTATGGGCCTGCCCCAACATGTGTGTGTGTGGGGCATTTGCGCATGCACACACATTTTTGTTAATCCCATGATCAAAAAAATGTTTATTTTTCGAAAAAATTTTTCAATGGGGTTTACATATTAAAAAATTTGGGTTTCAATGTGTGGATTACATGTTAAACTAATAATTACAAAAAAGGGCCCCTACATTTTGGGATTTCCGGGCAGACTAATAATAATTCTTACCCATAAATGACACCAGGCCCCGGTAAAAAATACTGATATCGTTGGGCAACTGTAGTGATGAAATAGATTTAAAAAGTGAGGTTTTTAAAAATTTTTAAAGAATATTACAGTTTGAAATTTTTTAAAAAACATTTTTTTTTAAAGCCCCCATAAAATACCCCGAGTAACAACAAAATTAATTCCAGAAGCCTGCTCAAGTGCCATTCCCCAATTTACCCCCTTTTAAAAAAACATAATGAAAAAATAGGTTAGTCCATTTCAGACCCAAAAAATACCCTTACAAAAGCACTTACAATTTTTTTACTAATTGTCGTTTTCCCGGGGGGTTCGTAACTGGGGGCCCCCTGTTTTGGGGGTATTCGGGGAAAAAACCCAAAACTAGTTAAGATTTATTAGGCAAGGCCATATTTTAAAAAATTTTTTTTTTACAGTCATTTGGGTGAGGGTGGTAAGTTGGGGATATCACAGATATCGGGGGGTAAGTCTATTTTGTTTTTTTGTGCATGATACAAAGAAAAAAATAGGTGGTTTTTATGTAGTTAGTTGAGGTGGGGGTCCGGGAGATAAGATGTTTTTTAACGGTAGTTTTGAAAGTGATGGGGGTTTTTTCTACAGTTCCAGAGTTTTCAGGTAAAAGGGGGGTTCCCCCTTTTGGGCCCTTTGTACCTTTAACACTTGTATAGGTTTGGGGGACACGGGAAATTTTTATAGATATTTTTTTGTTAGTGTTGTGCCTATGGGGGGTGTCACAACTATCAAAAAATGTTTTAGTTCAGGGGTTTTAAAAATTTGGGAATTTTTTGGGGTTTTTTAAAAAAAAGGTTTCACCCCCAGTAAAGTGGATGTTCTGTACAGTGAGTAAAAACATAAGCTGAAACTTTTAAAATTTTCACCCCTGGAAAGACGAGAATTGGGGGGACATGAAGGGGTTTTTAAAAAAGGAAAAAAAGGAATAAAAAAAAAGAGTACCTAATAGGTGTTGAAAATTTTTAAAGGGGTTTAAATAGATTCAAATGGGAGAAATTTTGGGGTTTAAAAAACATATGGGGAAAAAACGTATTTTTTGGAATTAGAATTGTGGTAGTGAAGCCCCCCCCGGTTTTTCACTGGGAAAAAAAAAGAGTGGTTTAAAAAATGGGGTTTAGTTTATATCTTTATTATACCCATACCCACCCCTGTAGTCAAAAGATTACGGGGGGAAAAAATTGGGTTTGGGGGCTGGAGCCCAAAAATTTTTTAACGGTTATTTAGGGGGGTGGGGTTGGGGTTTTTTGCATGGGCCCCAAAAAGGCCCCACTACAATGCTCCTTCTTTTTTTTGCTCTTTTGGGGGGGCCCCGTTGGTTCCCACCACTGTTCTCCCATTTTTTAAATTACCCAGCTTTTTTTTTTTTCCCCAAAGCTTCATTCTTTTCCTGAATTTTACGGTTTTTTAAAGGTTTTTTAGGAAAATGAAAGTTTAAAAAAAATACCAAATTTGCGGGGAGAATTTTATAGCCCATTGGATAGGGGAACTGAGGAGGGGAAATTGTTTTACAGGGGATGCTATGCTCAAGGGGCCCATCATTCAAACGTCCTCAAAAAAATTTACAGGGGCAAGGGGGGAGTGTTTTTAAAATATTGGTTCCCCAACCTGCCCGTTAGTGTAAAAATAAAAAAAATCCTCCCCTGACTGGAACAATACACAAATAACCCCCCCTAGGATAAAAAAAATTTTTAAAAGGCGTTTTCAGAGTTGAACCATTCTTTGTGTGACTGGAGGATGGTAACAGAGGGGGCTAAAAATTTTCATTAACTTTTTCTTTTTATGGGGGTTTAAATTTTGTACAGTGGACCCCGGTTTTAAAAACTTCCTTTGAAGTCTGCTCAATGCCGGGCAGATTTCTCCTTGGAAAATTTCACGTAGGTTAGTCTATTTCCCCCCCCAAAAAAATCACTTCAAGAACTTACAAAATTATACTTACATAATTGCGATTTCGGGGTTTTTTTTTAAACCCCGGGGTCCACTGTATTGTTCATTAGTGTGAAGCCAGCCCCAGTTATTTTCTCAGGCAGTTAAATAATATGTAAGAGAATCCATGCTAAAAAAAAAAAATTTTTTTATTTACCATTAAATTATGTACCCTTTGGGGGAAAAAAGGAAACCTTATTTTGGTTTATCGAGCATTTGACCATCCCTTTTTTAAAACCCCCCATAATGGTATATATATTAATCGAAAAGGTGACGGGGGAAGAAAACTTAATGTGTTTTGCTCACACACTGAGGTTTGGGTTTGACCCCTGGCGGTGAAAAAAGGGGATTTTCCCAAACCCTGCTGTCCCTGTTCCCCGGGTGGTAAGTGGGCCCCCGGGTGTTAGCCGATTTGGGGGTGGGTTGACCCGGGGGAAAGAATTAACCTAATTTGTAAAAAATTTTCCCCCTCAAAAAAAGGGGGACTCTCTAAAATGATGTCACTGATGTCAGCATGGTCTGTATAACCCACCCCATCAAAAGGGATATTAACAGCTGGTCTTGACCCATGCCAGTCAACTAACAGCCAGGTATTTTCCCCTTTTGCTAAGTAAAAAAATGTAATAAAAACCCTTATGTTCCCACCTGTACTAAACCAACCATGGACCCTTGTATGTGAGATGAAGGTGCTATCAGATAGACGGTCCTTATTGGTATATAAGTGCAAGAACAAAATTTTAAAAAGGGTGTTTAAAACCAAAAAAATATAATTTGCTTTAGTTTTTGACAAAAAAAAATATATTGAGGAAATTTAAAGGGAAGTTTTCATAAGATAAAAAAAAAAATATCTGCTGTTTAATCCTTCCTTCAAGTTGTCTCTAAGGCAGTTGAAACTCACCCCAAAAAAGTGTAAAAATTTTTTAGGCACAGGTAAAATAAGTACTTTTTATCATACATAGTGTAAATTAACTAGGATGTTTTACATTGTATATTTATTTTTTTATATTAAAAATAAGTGTAAAAAAAATATATTTTTTCCCCCACTACATAGTTTCTTTTTATTTTATTATATAATACATGAAAGGACCCCCGGGGTTTTCCCCCCACCCCCCAAAATAAAAATTATGTAAGTGTATTTTCGTAAGTGCTTTTTTTAAAAATATTTTGGGGTCTGAAAACTAAAACTAATTTACATTTGTCCCTGGGAACAAATTGTTTGGTTGGCATAAACAGCATTCTGGAAAGAATTTTTAACGAAATTCCCCGGGCCCCCACATAAAAAGGGCCTTTAAAGTCATATAAAGCTTTTCAACAAAAGGGTTTTTTTTCTGTTAACAGGTGAGGCTGAAACAATTTTCCCCAAAGCCTTTTTAAAAATTATCCAGTTGACATTTTTAATGGATGGTCCAAGTCAGGGAAAATGACAAGGGGGCTTTTACCCCGCTGGGGGGAAAATGGAGGGTATCAAAACATTTCCTCTAACTTGGGGTTGGTTTTGATCTTTTTAAAAGGGTATTCCCTTTTTTTTCCCCAAAAACCTTTAAAAGGGATTGATTCTGCATTATTTTAAAAAAAAGGGGGGAAAAAAAAAATGATGTAATTAATACATTTTTTTTCATTTTTTGTCAGTTTGACTGTGTAACAATTTTTTCTTATATAAAAATTAAAAAAGGGGGTTATTTTTTTCAGTCCTTGGGGGGAATTTGATGCCAGTGAAGGGCTGTTGATCAAAGGGGAAAAAGGGGGTTTTTTCCCCCATTTGGATTAAACCGGGGGCCCCCTTCCTGTACTTTTCCCCTATGGTTTTTGCTCTTCCCTGAATAAAATCAAAACTTTACAGTGTGACAGCTGTCCCCCAAAGTGAAAACCCTTTAATTTTCAAAAAAATATTCTGTCTCACTGGGGGCCCAGATTTTTGTGGTAAAGTAAAAATTTAAAATGTTTGTTGCTATAAATTTTTAACTTTGTTCAGATATTTCTAGCTATTGCTTTAGAATAATCACAGATGAAAAATTGTTGCTTTTTAAAACTGTCCTGGTGTCATGGGATCAAACTTAAAGTAGGTCTAAGACCAAAAAAGTAATGAATTTCTTGCCCCAAATTAATGATCAAATTAAAGTTTGTATTGAACTCAGAGAAATTAAGATTAGAAAAAATTTTGTTTGGTTTTTTTAACCCCCGGGGGGTAGCCACCCAAAAAAAACCCCCAAAAAAATCAAAACGGGGCCCCTGAGGACCGTCTTATTTTCATTGGGGCCCCCAAATTTTGGGGCCCCCAGGATCAAAAAAACCCCCCAGTTGACTAACACCCAGATAAAGTCCTCGCTTTTGGACGGGGGGCCAGTGTAAACACGCCCATGTTCCACCCCCCTTTCCCCAAAATTTAACCCACAAACACTGATAGCTCCACCAACGACTCAAAAAAATTCCCCTTTTTTTTAAATATTTCAAAAATTTTAAAAAAATTTCAATCTCATTATGTAAAAATTTTTAAAAAAAAATACTGTAATTTAATCAATTCATCTCAATTATAAATTCAATTGCTCAAAAACCACTAACTACCTCTTTTTTGAAATAAAAAATTATATTCAGTTCAAATCAGCTTTTTATAATTTAGTATTAAGTATTTTTAACATTAGGATTAGCCCCCCCCAAAACCCCCCAGCATGATAGTGGCCTTTGAATTTAGAAAAAAAAATGTAATTATACATTGAAACTATGAAAAAAAAAAAAAACTTAATCCTTAATGAACACTCAGCATGTGAAGGGGGGAATTGCCTCCAAAAAATGGTCTTCCCAGAGATAGGGTTTTTTCCCCCGGGAAAAAAAAGAAGTGTAAAAAAAATTAGTATGTAAAAGTCAAAAAGGGAATGACGCTGAATTTCCTTGTGTGAAAAAGGGGCTTGGACTTCCAAAACCCAAATAGCATCACCAGTGATGCAAAGGGGGGGTTTTTTCCCCCATTAATCTATTTTTCCAAGCCATTTTTTTTCCCCCATATCCCTGAATCTAAATTTGTCAAACTTGCATCCTTTTTTAAAAAAATTGTCTTGGTTGGTTTTTTTCCAGCAAATATTGATATATCCTTTTTTTTTATTATTTTTTTCCCCTTTTTACACTAATCATATCCTACCTTGTGGGCTTTCATAATCTTATTGAAAAATATTAACATTTGTTGTTTGTAAAAAAAGATATATTTTGGGGGATACCATGATACTGTCCTCTAGTGTCCTAATACCAGTATTTTTCTAAAAAAAATTTTTTTATTTTCTGTGTGCAGAAAAAAATTTTTAAAAAAATAAAATGAAGGTAAGTGGACCACTTTTTTCCCTTTCCCAAAACCTTAAACAATTATGTAAGTTTTTTTCAAATTTTTTTTTGTAAGTGTATTTTTGGGGTCTGAAATGACTAATCTAATTTACTTTTCCCCCTTATGGGCAAATTCTTCAAGTAACACTCAAACAGGGATTCGGGGAAAAAATTTTCAACAAAAAACCCAGGGTCCACTGTATTATATAATGCTTCAGAATGCGGTGAAAGAAAAAGGGGGGGGGAGCAACATTGACTACCCTGGGGAAAGGGGGGGTTTTTATGGTCTGATGCAAGCCATTGTGTGTGAGGGGAGAGATAGACTGGGGAAACCAGAGCCACGATTGATTGTCCTCTCCACGGTGCTGGCTTCCCCCCTTGCCGGGATGGCAAAAAAATTAGGAAAACCCCCTTTTATAAGAACATAAGAAACAAGGAACACTGCAGCAGGCCTACTGGCCCCCCCGGGAAAAAAAGGGCCCCAAAAATGCCCCACCCAGCCAGGTTTGGGGTTTTTTTTACTTAAGGAAGGGCCCTCTGACCTAGAAAAAAAAAGTCAGGACCAACTCACCCCAACCGCACCCCTTATAATTATCTAGCCGACCACCGGGGGAAAAGGGGCTTCCCATTTAAAGGGAAATTTGTATGGCTACTGACCTGGTAGTACAAGCTAGTCAGGCCCCAAAATCACCCATCCACCCCCCCCATGTATTTATCTAACCTATTTTTAAAAAAATACACAACGTCTTAGCATCTTTTGGCGGTACGGGGTTTTTTCCCCCTCATCCACAACTCTATTACCAAACCAGTGTTTTCCCCATACCCCTTCCCCGAATCAGAACTTTTCCAATTTTAAACCATTGCTTAGTCCTGTCTTGGCTGGAAAATTTTTAACATTTTTTTTACATCCCTTTTTTTTATTCCTGTTTCCATTTATACCCCTTAATCATATCCCCCAATTTCCCCATGCCTTTCTGAGAGTGCAGATTTAGGGCCCTAAAATCTATCCTCATGGGGGAAAATTTTTTTGATATATGGGGTCAATTTTTTTCATCCCCCCTTTTTATTTTTTCCCCGTGCTTTTTTATCCATTCTGTTACGGTGCCCCGAACTGTGCGGGGATAATCTAAATGAGGCCTAACCAAAAAAATATGGGGGTTGAAGAACAACCTGAGGACTTTTTTTTTATACTTCTTGGAAAAAAAACCAAAGGGTTTTGTTGGGTTTATTCGAACACTTGTATTTTTGGGGGCAGATTACTACAACCCCCAAAACCCCAAACCTTTTTTACAATCCAAGTAATAAGATCTACATTATTCAGCTTATTGTGGCATGGTTATTGTCCTTCCCAACATTTAGAACTTTGCATTTGTTTTTTTTAAACTGCATCTGCCACTTCTCCGACCACTGCATCCCGTCTATTCAAATCATCCTGGAGTGCTCCTTTTTCCCCATTTGGGGGAAAATTTGGGGGGGCCCATTTTTTGGGGGCATCAGGAAAATTTTTATGTTACTATTTTTTTTCCCTTTTATGCCCCCCTTTTTTAAAAATTTTTAAACAACAGGGGGCCCAAAACTGACCCCCGTGGAACACCCCCGGGCCCCCATTCTGATTTCTTTCCATTTATGGGGGAACCCCCCTGCCGCCTTTTGTCAACCATGCCTCTCCCAGGAAAAAAAATTTCTCCTCCCCCTTTTGTGTGCCTTAAGTTTCCCAGTAGCCTCTGATGTGGAACTTTTCCAAAAAACCCCTTTTTTTAAATCCATATACACAGTATCAAATTCATTACCAATCACCTCCCAAAAACCGGAGTGAAAAAAAGAAAAAATTTTTTTAAAACAGGGGAACCCCTAGTAAAACCGGGTTTAGATTCATTAATCAATTTTTGCTTTTCAAGATGGCCACGAATTGCCTGGGAAAAAATTTTGATTCCATAAATTTCCCCAAAAAAAGGGGGGGGGATTGGTTATAGTTCAAAAAGGACCTGTTCCCCCCCCTTTTAAATGGGGATTACATTTGCCCTTTTTTCCCCCTTTGGTCTGGCACTATGCCAGTTTTTTGTGATATATTGAAAAAAATTTGCCAAAGGTTTTTTTTAAATTCCTTTTACATTCCTTTTTAAAAAAATTCAAACAGTTCATCGGG
>WNWK01051717.1:0-12396 GCA_009830355.1 Cherax destructor | reverse complement strand
AATTTTTTTTAACCACCATGGGGCGAATACAGGTGTGTCTATGAGAATTTTACACATATATGTTTGGGGTTTGCATGTGACCCCATGTTAGAGTGAGAGAAAATTTTTGGGCATTGTTGTTTGTATGTGTGTATTTGTAATACCTGGGATTGTGTGTGTGTTTAATGCATGCAAGTGTATGTGAAATGGTGTGTAAAGTTCTGTGTTGAAACACATAAATGTTTGTGAAAATACTTGTATATGTGTATGTTTGTGCGCGTGTTAGTCTTTGAGTGACAAATCCTAAAGATGAATAAATAAATAAAAATAAAACAGTGTAATATTTAATACAGTTTTGAGGGAGGTGGACAAGTTCTTCAACACTTGGACAATCATCTACATAAAGTAAAACATTAACAAATACTTTTAAACTGCTAAATATGCAAACAAAACTAGTATTTTATATAAATTCATAGTTTTAATATAAAAGGATTTCCAAAATTATTCATAATTACCCTCTCCTGGGTGACTAAACTGGTGGCAGTTGGGTCTGTCTAGCTGGTGTACGGTCGTGGCTTCCAGGGGGGGTGTAATTACGGGACTCAGTTTTCTGTGTGTCACCTCCAGTAATTCCACCCACCTGGACAGTCTCTACCGTAGACCAGCTAGAAAGACCAATTTTCCCACCCAGCAAGGTCACGGGGGGTGGCAACCGCTGACACTGAGGAAGTGTGGAAGGAGTCCACCTGAGGTGACACAAGTGGACTCCTGGAGACACTGATCCTGGGAAGGCACCGCCGACCTTAGGTAAGTGGGAGCGAACGGGTGGATTCCTGGATACATGAACCTGGGGAAGGCATGAATACCAGCAGTTGAGGCTGACCTTGGGTAAGTGGGGAAGGGGAAACATCCGGCGGTAGACGGATGGATTCCTGGATACATGAATCTGGGGAAGGCAAGAATCCCGTGACTTTGGGTAAGGGGAAGGAGTCCACCTGAGGTGAAACAAGTGGACTCCTTTATTTCTTTTTTCATTTCCTCAAGTTGTCTATTGTTTCTTCTATATTTTTATATAAGGATTTGTTCTTTGGTGGACCTGGCACAAAGGATAATCCTTTGCTCAGGACTCTCTTTTCATAATCTGTCAGGGGTACCTCAGAGATTACCAATTTCTCCAGTTCCCTGTATTTCCCTGATTCCAGTTTTGTTGTTGGTTCCAGTTTTGTTGTTGGTACCTCCCTGACTATTTTACTTTTTTTTGGCTTCCCCCCTTCCTGAGTGCTGTCTACTTTAATTACCTCCTGCCATCTGGTCAGTAGTGCATCCAGCACTGTCGATCCTTCAGGCAGGGGTTTTCCCTTATTCTCAAATTTATGTTCCATATCTTGCTGGGTCTCCAATCTGCCTCCACTTCTGGTAGAGGATCTGTTATCCTCTTCGTCAGGGTTACTCGTTCTGAAAGTAGTCTGTAAGGAAAATGTTTAAGAACTCCATCAGTTAGATCCATACCGTTTACAATGGCCCAAGGTCCCTTGAAGAAGTGTTGTGGGTCTTTTATTGCCATAACTCCCGTCCACTTCTGTGTCTTGTCCTTGGTGTCTGCTGCTGCTGAAGGTCCCAACAAAACGTCCTCTGGTGCATATACTTGTTCATCATTGTAGTTCCCTTTGACGTTCTTTCCATCTCTGTGTCCTAGAAAATGGAAGGGCAGGGAGTGGTCCCAGGAGGCACCCTCATTTTCCAGTACCACTATTTCTGCCTCTATGGGGCAGCTAGTAGTGGGTTTGATAATCTGACCTGGGTACACACCCAGGTCATTAGCCTCCAGAATGAGATTGAAAGATACTTGGTTATCTTCCATTCTGGCCTTTTTCTCCTTGGGTTTTTGTTTGGTAGTGTCTTCTTTTTCTGCTGACCTTGTTATAGCTCCCATCTCCTGTTCCAGTTCAGTTTCTCCTTGGGTCTCTAGTTCAAATTCCAGATCCACTAAGGTATCCACTGTAAATATCTTAATTCACTAAACAGGAGCGAAACTCACAGAAAAAACACTATTTATCCAAGGGTGGTTTAAAGAAAGGCAGTAGGTAATTTTAAGGAGGTGAAAGAGTACAAATAGGGATAGAGCTAGCAGTTACTTTGGCGACATGTTTCTGGGCTTTTGCAAACCCTCGTCAGGCCCTTGAACTGTGTTAGCTTCCGTAAGTGTATCTTCACAACTTGTTTATTGAGTCAAGATACACAAGTATTTATACAGATCTTCTCACCTCACATTACCTACTATCACCATGCTACTATGTTGGAGTTGAGGTGTGGGTAGTACCTCTTTTTCCGACACTAGTATGCAGGTCCTTAAAGTTATAAACATATAATCTCATTATTTCTTGTCCAATCATTTTTTCTTAGTGTTCCTAATACAACATGTTCTGAATGTGTCCTCATTAAACAAATGTAGGTGGGTGCTGTCGTTCCCTCCTGACTTGCTGTAGGTAGGTAGGTTAGGTTTTGTTTTTTTGATTCAGCCCACAGGCCAAGTCCTTCAGGAATTTCTGCTGTTCTGCTACTATTAATGCGCAGGTCCCCAGGTATTTCCACACATTCTTCTATGATTTCTTGTCCAGACTTCCCTGTGCCTGGTCCTTTTTACCTGAAATATTGTTCCTAATACAAATTGTATCTAAATGTGTGAGAGTGGGCGAGATTGTTCCCTTCCAACTTGCTGCAGGGAGGTAGGTTAGGTTTTGTTTTTTTGATTCAGCCCACAGACCAAGTCTTTCAGGAAAATCTGCTGTTCTGCTACTATTAGTGCGCAGGTCCCCAGGTATCTCCACACATCCTTCTGTAGTTTCTTGTCCACACTTCCCTGTGTCTGGTCCTTTGTACCTCGAATAGAAATGACCCAAAATGGATGAATAATAGGCTCAAATATATTTTAGGGCAGAAGAAATGGATTTACAGGCGTATCAAAAGAGGTGAGGGTCATCTTATGAGTCAGTATATTGACATTAAGAGGGACGTTAAAAAGGGGATAAGAAAAGCTAAACGGGACTACGAAATTAAAGTTGCTAGGGATTCGAAAACTAACCCAAAAAGTTTTTTCCAGGTGTATAGAACAAAAGTTAGAGATAAGATAGGTCCCTTTAAAAATAATTATGGGTATCTTACTGACAAAGAGAATGAAATGTGCTCTATCTTTAATAATTATTTTCTCTCGGTTTTCACTCAGGAAGACACTAATAATATCCCAAGAATTAGGTATTTTAGTGGGCCTGAAGAAGATAAATTATGTAGTATCACAGTCACTAGCGAAAAGGTTATCAAACAGATAGACCGTTTGAAGCAAAATAAATCGCCAGGCCCTGATGAGCTTTTTTCAAGGGTTCTTAAGGAATGCAAAATAGAACTCTGTGAACCCTTAACTAACATTTTTAACCTATCTCTTCAAACAGGTGTAGTGCCGGATACGTGGACCATGGCTAATGTAATTCCTATTTTTAAAGCAGGGGACAAGTCGTTACCATCAAATTACCGCCCAATAAGTCTAACATCAATTGTAGGCAAATTACTAGAGTCGATTATAGCTGATAACATAAGAAGCCATCTCGATAGGAATAATTTGATTAATGATACTTAGCATGGATTCACCAGGGGCCGTTCCTGCCTAACTAATTTATTAACTTTTTTCAGTAAGGCTTTTGAGGCAGTTGATAATGATAAAGAATTCGATATTGTTTATTTGGATTTTAGTAAGGCTTTTGATAGAGTACCACATCAGAGACTGTTAAAGAAAGTGGCTGCTCATGGCATTGGTGGAAAAGTGTTGTCATGGATCGAGTCATGGCTCACCAATAGGAAGCAGAGGGTGTGCATAAATGGGGTTAAATCGGAGTGGGGATCTGTAACAAGTGGCGTTCCTCAGGGATCGGTTTTGGGCCCGTTGTTGTTTATAATATATAAAATGACCTTGACGAGGGAATTTCTAGTGATATGAGCAAATTCGCTGATGACACGAAGATAGGTAGGATAATCGATTCAGACGTAGATGTCAGTGAACTACAGGAGGATTTAGACAAACTCAATTCCTGGTCAGAAAAATGGCAGATGCAGTTCAATGTAGATAAATGCAAAGTTCTAAAGCTCGGGAGTGTCCATAACCCAAGCACTTATAAGTTAAATAACGTAGAACTTAGCCATACAGATTGCGAGAAGGACTTGGGGGTGATGGTAAGCAGCAACCTTAAACCAAGACAGCAATGCCTAAGCGTACGTAATAAGGCAAATAGATTACTGGGATTTATATCAAGAAGTGTTAGCAACAGAAGTCCAGAGGTTATATTACAGCTTTATACATCATTAGTAAGGCCTCACCTATATTACGCAGCTCAGTTCTGGTCTCCATATTACAGAATGGACATAAATTCGTTAGAAAACATTCAGCGTAGAATGACTAAATTAATACATAGCATTAGAAATCTTCCTTACGAAGAAAGATTGAAAACCCTTAAATTACATTCACTTGTAAGACGTAGAATGAGGGAAGACATGATCGAGGTATACAAGTGGAAAATGGGTATTAACAAAGGGGATATAAATAAGGTCTTGTGGGTATCTCTCCAAGAGAGAACCCGCAATAATGGATTCAAGTTAGATAAGTTTAGATTTAGAAAGGATATAGGAAAGTATTGGTTTGGAAATAGGGTAGTTGATGAGTGGAACAGTCTGCCTAGTAGGGTTATTGAAGCAAGGACCTTGGGTAGTTTTAAATTTAGGTTGGATAAATTCATGAGTGAAAGAGGTTGGATTTGAGTGGGAATTGCACATGAGTAAATCAAATTATCAAAGCTTATTTCTTGGGTAGCATTGAAAATTAGGTTGAACAAATATTCTGTTAGTGGGATGGAATGTGAAGGACCTGCCTAGAATGGGCCAACAAGCCTGCTGCAGTGTTCCTCATTTCTTTTGTTCTTATGTTCTTAATACAAATTGCCTCTAAATGTGTGTACAATACAGTATAAGAATGGGCGAAATTGTTCTCTTCCAACTTGCTGTAGGGAGGTAGGTTAGGTTTTTTTTTTTATTATTATACAGACCAAGTTTTCTAGGAGTCTGCCATTCCTGTTGTTTCTCAGGTTATTTTGTCTGCGTTTTCTTTCTTGGGAATTCAGCTCTGACTAGTTTATCTCGAAGGGATGCATCTTTTTTCCATGCCAGCATCGGTGGTTCCTGAGGAAAGAAATCTGCCCAGGAGGCCTCCTTGAACTCCTGTCTCATCCAGCTCCAGAGTTCTCCTAGTTCTTGTTTGTAGATTTTAGGTAGCTGCTGGCTGTAGAGTGTTGGCAGGACTGCTCTTGTGTCTCCCTTCCTGGTCACTAGGTTTAGTAGTTCCAACCTGTCTGTTTTAGATAACTTTTCAGCTGCTGCTTCCAGTATATTTCAAAAAACCTCCACATATCCTCCAGGGATTTCTTGAATTCTTTCTCTTCACTACATATTCTTTTAATCCTCAGAGCCAGAGAGTAGGGGAGAGACTGTCTTAGTGACCTATGGTGTGAAGAGGCCCATAGTAGGTATTGGTGGGAATTCCCCGGTTTATAGTATGTCTTTGTATGGATTCTCCTGTCTTCATCCAGATATACTATTGTGTCTAAAAATGGTAATTCACTGCTGCTCTGTTCAGAAGTAAATTTTAGTGAATCATGCATTGAATTTGCCCAAGCCTTCACTTTCTCCACTGTTTCGTCTCCACTTTTTATTATGCAAAAAATATCATCTATATACCTGTTATATGTTACCAACCCTAGTCTGTCTTTATCCATTTCACTTTCTAAGGTAACATGTACAAAAATCTCTGCTACAGCTACTGAAACCGAGGCTCCAACAGCTGTCCCTGTTTTTTGCCTGTAGGTGACCCCATTAAATTTAAGTATAGTATCTCTCATAATATGTGTGATAGATTGTTCAATGAGTTTCCTATCTGGTGGTTTTTTTATACCTATGTTAAACAATTTACCTCTAATTTTGCCCCCGCGGCCCCGTCTGTGACCTGGCCATAACAATTGAAGGAATATGCGGTACTGTTATGTATAGATATGCAACTATTCCTTTTAATCCGCATTATGAATATTCATAGATGTGATACATGCTAAAAGAGACACTAGTTAACAATGGTAAGCGATTTCAGAGACAACTTATATAAAGTGGGACTTTACCTTACTAATGGTGGGCCAACTATCCCATAATTGCTGTTATTTCTCACTTACCTGTAAGGTAAATAGTACTTATTAGAACATTCAACCTGCACCTTCAGCTAGCAGTCCAGGACATAAGAACATAAGAAAGGAGGAACACTGCAGCAGGCCTGTTGTCCCATACTAGGCAGGTCCTTCACAATCCATCCCACTAACAGAATAATTGCCCAACCTAATTTTCAATTCTACCCAAGAAATAAGCTTTGAAGATTCTATTAACTCAAGTGCGAGTCCCACTCAAATCCAACCCCTCTCACTCATGAATTTATCCAACCTAAATTTGAAACTACCCAAGGTCATAGCTTCAATGACCCTACTAGGCAGACTGTTCCACTCATCAACTACCCTATTTCCAAACCAATATTTTAAGAACATAAGAACATAAGAACATAAGAATGGAGGAACACTGCAGAAGGCCTACTGGCCCATACAAGGCAGCTCCTTATCAAAACCACCACTACCTAAGAATTTACTCCTGTACTCACGACACTAATCAAACCCAGCCCCTCCCACTCATATATTTGTCCAATCTCTTTTAAAGCCACCCAAGGTCCTAGCCTCTATCACCCTACTCGGAAGATTGTTCCACGCATCTACAACTCTGTTCGAAAACCAGTACTTGCCTATGTCCTTTCTAAATCTAAATTTATCCAATTTAAATCCGTTATTTCTCGTTCTTACTTGGTTCGATATCCTCAGTATTTTATTAATATCTCCTTTGTTTATGCCCATCATCCACTTGTACACCTCGAATCCAGCATGGATTCACAGGGGCCGTTCCTGCCAAATCTAATTTATTAACCTTCTTCAGAAAAGGCTTTTGAGGCAGTTGATCAGATAAAGAATTCGATATTGTTTATTTAGACTTTAGTAAGGCTTTTGATAGAGTACCACATCAGAGACTGTTAAAGAAAGTGGCAGCTCATGGCATTGGGGAAAAGTGCTGTCATGGATCGAGTCATGGCTCACCAATAGGAAGCAGAGGTGTGCATAAATGGGGTTAAATCCGAAGTGGGGATTGTAACAAGTGGCGTTCCTCAGGGATCGGTTTTAGGCCCATTGTTATTTATAATATATATCAATGACCTTGAGAGGGAATTACTAGTGATATGAGCAAATTCGCTGATGACACGAAGATAGGTAGGATAATCGATTAAAGACGTAGTTGTCATAGAACTTCAGGAAGATTTAGACAAACTTAATTCGTGGTCAGAAAATGGCAGATGCAGTTCAATGTAGATAAATGCAAGGTTCTAAGCTCGGGAGTGTCCATAACCCAAGCACTTATAAGTTAAATAACGTAGAACTTAGCCATACAGATTGCGAGAAGGACTTGGGGGTGATGGTAAGCAGCAACCTTAAACCAAGACAGCAATGCCTAAGCGTACGTAATAAGGCAAATAGATTACTGGGATTTATATCAAGAAGTGTTAGCAACAGAAGTCCAGAGGTTATATTACAGCTTTATACATCATTAGTAAGGCCTCACCTAATTACGCAGCTCAGTTCTGGTCTCCATATTACAGAATGGACATAAATTCGTTAGAAAACATTCAGCGTAGAATGACTAAATTAATACATAGCATTAGAAATCTTCCTTACGAAGAAAGATTGAAAACCCTTAAATTACATTCACTTGTAAGACGTAGAATGAGGGAAGACATGATCGAGGTATACAAGTGGAAAATGGGTATTAACAAAGGGGATATAAATAAGGTCTTGTGGGTATCTCTCCAAGAGAGAACCCGCAATAATGGATTCAAGTTAGATAAGTTTAGATTTAGAAAGGATATAGGAAAGTATTGGTTTGGAAATAGGGTAGTTGATGAGTGGAACAGTCTGCCTAGTAGGGTTATTGAAGCAAGGACCTTGGGTAGTTTTAAATTTAGGTTGGATAAATTCATGAGTGAAAGGGGTTGGATTTGAGTGGGAATTGCACATGAGTAAATCAAATTATCAAAGCTTATTTCTTGGGTAGCATTGAAAATTAGGTTGAACAAATATTCTGTTAGTGGGATGGAATGTGAAGGACCTGCCTAGAATGGGCCAACAAGCCTGCTGCAGTGTTCCTCATTTCTTATGTTCTTATGTTCTTAATACAAATTGCCTCTAAATGTGTGTACAATACAGTATAAGAATGGGCGAAATTGTTCTCTTCCAACTTGCTGTAGGGAGGTAGGTTAGGTTTTTTTTATTATTATACAGACCAAGTTTTCTAGGAGTCTGCCATTCCTGTTGTTTCTCAGGTTATTTTGTCTGCGTTTTCTTTCTTGGGAATTCAGCTCTGACTAGTTTATCTCGAAGGGATGCATCTTTTTTCCATGCCAGCATCGGTGGTTCCTGAGGAAAGAAATCTGCCCAGGAGGCCTCCTTGAACTCCTGTCTCATCCAGCTCCAGAGTTCTCCTAGTTCTTGTTTGTAGATTTTAGGTAGCTGCTGGCTGTAGAGTGTTGGCAGGACTGCTCTTGTGTCTCCCTTCCTGGTCACTAGGTTTAGTAGTTCCAACCTGTCTGTTTTAGATAACTTTTCAGCTGCTGCTTCCAGTATATTTCTGAGTCTCAGTTCAAAACCTCCACATATCCTCCAGGGATTTCTTGAATTCTTTCTCTTCACTACATATTCTTTTAATCTTCAGAGCCAGAGAGTAGGGAGAGACTGTCTTAGTGACCTATGGTGTGAAGAGGCCCATAGTAGGTATTGGTGGGAATTCCCGGTTTATAGTATGTCTTTGTATGGATTCTCCTGTCTTCATCCAGATATACTATTGTGTCTAAAATGGTAATTCACTGCTGCTCTGTTCAGAAGTAAATTTTAGTGAATCATGCATTGAATTTGCCCAAGCCTTCACTTTCTCCACTGTTTCGTCTCCACTTTTTATTATGCAAAAATATCATCTATATACCTGTTATATGTTACCAACCCTAGTCTGTCTTTATCCATTTCACTTTCTAAGGTAACATGTACAAAAATCTCTGCTACAGCTACTGAAACCGAGGCTCCAACAGCTGTCCCTGTTTTTTGCCTGTAGGTGACCCCATTAAATTTAAGTATAGTATCTCTCATAATATGTGTGATAGATTGTTCAATGAGTTTCCTATCTGGTGGTTTTTTTATACCTATGTTAAACAATTTACTCTAATTTGCCCCGCGGCCCGTCTGTGACCTGGCCATAACAATTGAAGGAATATGCGGTACTGTTATGTATAGATATGCAACTATTCCTTTTAATCCGCATTATGAATATTCATAGATGTGATACATGCTAAAAGAGACACTAGTTAACAATGGTAAGCGATTTCAGAGACAACTTATATAAAGTGGGACTTTACCTTACTAATGGTGGGCCAACTATCCCATAATTTCTGTTATTTCTCACTTACCTGTAAGGTAAATAGTACTTATTAGAACATTCAACCTGCACCTTCAGCTAGCAGTCCAGGACATAAGAACATAAGAAAGGAGGAACACTGCAGCAGGCCTGTTGTCCCATACTAGGCAGGTCCTTCACAATCCATCCCACTAACAGAATAATTGCCCAACCTAATTTTCAATTCTACCCAAGAAATAAGCTTTGAAGATTCTATTAACTCAAGTGCGAGTCCCACTCAAATCCAACCCCTCTCACTCATGAATTTATCCAACCTAAATTTGAAACTACCCAAGGTCATAGCTTCAATGACCCTACTAGGCAGACTGTTCCACTCATCAACTACCCTATTTCCAAACCAATATTTTAAGAACATAAGAACATAAGAACATAAGAATGGAGGAACACTGCAGAAGGCCTACTGGCCCATACAAGGCAGCTCCTTATCAAAACCACCACTACCTAAGAATTTACTCCTGTACTCACGACACTAATCAAACCCAGCCCCTCCCACTCATATATTTGTCCAATCTCTTTTTAAAGCCACCCAAGGTCCTAGCCTCTATCACCCTACTCGGAAGATTGTTCCACGCATCTACAACTCTGTTCGAAAACCAGTACTTGCCTATGTCCTTTCTAAATCTAAATTTATCCAATTTAAATCCGTTATTTCTCGTTCTTACTTGGTTCGATATCCTCAGTATTTTATTAATATCTCCTTTGTTTATGCCCATCATCCACTTGTACACCTCGAATCCAGCATGGATTCACGAGGGGCCGTTCCTGCCTATCTAATTTATTAACCTTCTTCAGTAAAGCTTTTGAGGCTGTTGATCACGATAAAGAATTCGATATTGTTTATTTAGACTTTAGTAAGGCTTTTGATAGAGTACCGCACCAGAGACTGTTAAAGAAAGTGGCAGCTCATGGCATTGGGGGAAAAGTGCTGTCATGGATCGAGTCATGGCTCACCAATAGGAAGCAGAGAGTGTGCATAAATGGGGTTAAATCCGAATGGGGACTTGTAACAAGTGGTGTTCCACAGGGATCAGTCTTAGGCCCATTGTTATTTATAATATATATCAATGACCTTGATGAGGGAATTACTAGTGATATGAGCAAATTCGCCGACGACACGAAGATAGGTAGGATAATTGATTCAAACATAGTTGTCATAGAACTTCAGGAAGATTTAGACAAACTTAATTCGTGGTCAGAAAAGTGGCAGATGCAGTTCAATGTAGATAAATGCAAGGTTCTGAAGCTCGGGAGTGTCCATAACCCAAGCACTTATAAGTTAAATAACGTAGAACTTAGCCATACAGATTGCGAGAAGGACTTGGGGGTGATGGTAAGCAGCAACCTTAAACCAAGACAGCAATGCCTAAGCGTACGTAATAAGCAAATAGATTACTGGGATTTATATCAAGAAGTGTTAGCAACAGAAGTCCAGAGGTTATATTACAGCTTTATACATCATTAGTAAGGCCTCACCTAGATTACGCAGCTCAGTTCTGGTCTCCATATTACAGAATGGACATAAATTCGTTAGAAAACATTCAGCGTAGAATGACTAAATTAATACATAGCATTAGAAATCTTCCTTACGAAGAAAGATTGAAGACCCTAAAATTACATTCATAAGAACATAAGAACATAAGAATGGAGGAACACTGCAGAAGGCCTACTGGCCCATACAAGGCAGGTCCTTATCAAAACCACCACTACCTAAGAATTTATTCCCGTACTCACGACACAAATCAAACCCAGCCCCTCCCACTCATATATTTGTCCAATCTCTTTTAAAGCCACCCAAGGTCCTAGCCTCTATCACCCTACTCGGAAGATTGTTCCACGCATCTACAACTCTGTAATAATATTGGTAGAATTACCGACAATATGTTAATAAAGGACACAATTGCAACTAATTTACATTTTATTGTAAACTGTTCGCTCTCCAGGAGCTTTTCGCCGTTACAAGCGATAAATGGACATAGTTGGTATATATAACTGTCAAGGTGAGGTGGACCATCAGCCCCGCTCATCTTAAACATTCAGGCGACCTTCTCAACCGCATCCGAAATCTCTCCATCCGAAACAAGAAACTAAGCAGTTTGGACGTGACTTCCTCTTCACTAAAGTACCTACTACACAAGCCATCGAGGTTCTACGACGTAAAGTCAATCAGGACCTCAACCTTCCTCTTCCTCCCGGAGATTTTGTTGACCTTATTGAACTTGTGTTAATTTCAACTGTTTTTCTTTCAGTAACAGGCTCTACAAACAAACATACGGCATGGGAATGGGGTCCCCCATCAGTGCCGTCTTAGCTAACTTATACATGGAACACCAGAGGCTGAACACTTCGCCAACATCGTCCCTCAAGCGTCACTTGGTTACGTTACGTAGACGACGTCCTCGTAATAACTCCCAAACGTTTTGATGTACGGAATCTTTTAGGCAGGCTCAACGCAGTTGAACCGGCGATCCAGTTTACACTAGAAGAAGAGTCCAATAACAAGATACCCTTTCTAGACGTCCTCATCCACAAAGTAGATAACAACCTAAGATTTCAAGTTTACCGGAAACCTACAAATAAAAATGACCTCCCCATTTCTATTCCAGTCAAGATACTAAGACCAAAAGAGGTATCATCATCGGATTCTTCCTAAGAGCTTACCGAATTTGTAGTCCTGAGTTTCTTGACGAGGGAAAGTACATACATTCACCAAACCTTCACTGATTTACATTTTCCTTCCTTTTTCATCAAAGATTGCAAGAAAAAAAGCTCTTCAGATCTTAATTC
>WNWK01051716.1:0-12397 GCA_009830355.1 Cherax destructor | reverse complement strand
ATTATTTACATATTTTTAAAAATCCCATTAAAAATCTATAAAATCATTACATTTAATATTAATATTAATTATTTTCCAAAAAATATCATGAAACTAATTAGAAAAGCTAGAAAATGTCTAAAATCGTCATTTTATTGCATATTTCGACGTTTTAGAGGGTTTGAGTGCTTTTCTGAAAACTCATTTTTAGCTAAAATACTTTAGATTTTCACACTTTAAATAGAATTTCACTGAATTGAAATTTATGGGAAAAGTAAGAAAATTTTATGATTTTCTTTTAGAAGCTTTACTCATAGGTATATTTTATCTAAAAATAGTTTTTCAGAAAATCCTTTGAAAATGCCTTGAATCGTCAAAATGCAATAAAATAACGTTTTATAGCATTTTTAATACTTATAAATTATTTACATATTTTTAAAAATCCATTAAAAATCTATATAAATCAATATTAATTTAGAATATTTCATATTATTTTCCAAAAATACATGAAACATTAAAAAGCTCAGAAAAATGTGCTAAAATCGTATTTTATTGCATATTTCGACGTTTTAGAGCGGTTTGAGTGCTTTTCTGGCAAAACTCATTTTTAGCTAAATACTTAGATTTTCACACTTTTAAATAGAATTTCTACTGCAATTGAAATTTATGGGAAAAGTAAGCAAAATTTTATGATTTTCTTTAGAAGCTTACTCATAGGTATATTTTATCTAAAAATAGTTTTTCAGAAAATCCTTTGAAAATGCCTTGAATCGTCAAAATGCAATAAAATAACGTTTTATAGCATTTTTTAATATTTATAAATTATTTACATATTTTTAAAAATCCCATTAAAATCTATAAAATCAATATTAATTTAGAATATTTCATATTATTTTCCAAAATACATGAAACATTAAAAAGCTGAGAAAATGTCTAAAATCGTATTTTATTGCATATTTCGACGTTTTAGAGCGGTTTGAGTGCTTTTCTGGCAAAACTCATTTTTTAGCTAAAATACTTAGATTTTCACACTTTTAAATAGAATTTCTACTGCAATTGAAATTTATGGGAAAAGTAAGCAAAATTTTATGATTTTCTTTTAGGAAGCTTACTCATAGGTATATTTTATCTAAAAAAATAGTTTTTCAGAAAATCCTTTGAAAATGCCTTGAATCGTCAAAATGCAATAAAATAACATTTTATAGCATTTTTAATATTTCATATTTTTAAAAAATCCCATTAAAAATCTATAAAATCAATATTAATTTAGAATATTTCATATTATTTTCCAAAAATACATGAAACATTAAAAAGCTCAGAAAAATGTGGTAAAATCGTATTTTATTGCATATTTCGACGTTTTAGAGCGGTTTGAGTGCTTTTCTTGCAAAACTCATTTTTTAGCTAAAATACTTAGATTTTCACACTTTTAAATAGAATTTCTACTGCAATTGAAATTTATGGGAAAAGTAAGCAAAATTTTATGATTTTCTTTAGAAGCTTACTCATAGGTATATTTTATCTAAAAAATAGTTTTTCAGAAAATCCTTTGAAAATGCCTTGAATCGTCAAAAATGCAATAAAATAACGTTTTATAGCATTTTTAATATTTTAAATTATTTACATATTTTTAAAATCCCATTAAAAATCTATAAAATCAATATTAATTTAGAATATTTCATATTATTTTCCAAAATACATGAAACATTAAAAGCTAGAAAATGTGCTAAACTCGTATTTTATTGCATATTTCGACGTTTTAGAGCGGTTTGAGTGCTTTTCTGGAAAACTCATTTTTAGCTAAAATACTTAGATTTTCACACTTTTAAATAATTTCTACTGCAATTGAAATTTATGGAAAAGTAAGCAAAATTTTATGATTTTCTTTTAGGAAGCTTACCATAGGTATATTTTATCTAAAAAATAGTTTTCAGAAAATCCTTGAAAATGCCTTGAATGTCAAAAATGCAATAAAATAACGTTTTATACATTTTTAATATTTATAATTATTTACATATTTTTAAAACCCATTAAAATCTATAAAATCAATATTAATTTAGAATATTTCATATTATTTTCCAAAATACATGAAACATTAAAAGCTCAGAAAAATGTGCTAAAATCGTATTTTATTGCATATTTCGACGTTTAGAGCGGTTTGAGTGCTTTTCTGGCAAAACTCATTTTTAGCTAAAATACTTAGATTTTCACACTTTAAATAGAATTTCTACTGCAATTGAAATTTATGGAAAAGTAAGCAAATTTATGATTTTCTTTAGAAGCTTACTATAGTTATTTTATCTAAAAATAGTTTTTCAGAAAATCCTTGAAAATGCTTGAATCGTCAAAAATGCAATAAAATAACGTTTTATAGCATTTTTAATATTTTAAATTATTTACATATTTTTAAAAATCCCATTAAAAATCTATAAAATCAATATTAATTTAGAATATTTCATATTATTTTCCAAAATACATGAAACATTAAAAGCTCAGAAAAATGTGCTAAAATCGTATTTTATTGCATATTTCGACGTTTTAGAGCGTTTGAGTGCTTTTCTGGCAAAACTCATTTTAGCTAAAATATTAGATTTTCACACTTTTAAATAGAATTTCTACTGAATTGAAATTTATGGAAAAGTAAGCAAAATTTTATGATTTTCTTTGGAGTTTACTCATAGGTATATTTTATCTAAAAATAGTTTTTCAGAAAATCCTTTGAAATGCTCTTGAATCGTCAAAATGCAATAAAATAAGTTTTATAGCATTTTAATATTTATCAATTATTTACATATTTTTAAAAATCCCATTAAAAATCTATAAAATCAATATTAATTTAGAATATTTCATATTATTTTCCAAAATACATGAAACATTAAAAGCTCAGAAAATGTGCTAAATCGTATTTTATTGCATATTTCGACGTTTTAGAGCGGTTTGAGTGCTCTGGAAAACTCATTTTAGCTAAAATACTTAGATTTTCACACTTTAAATAGAATTTCTACTGCAATTGAAATTTATGGAAAAGTAAGCAAAATTTATGATTTTCTTTAGGAAGCTTACTCATAGGTTATTTTATCTAAAAATAGTTTTTCAGAAAATCCTGAAAATGCTCTTAATGTCAAAAATGCAATAAAATAAGTTTTATAGCATTTTTAATATTTATAATTATTTACATATTTTTAAAAATCCATTAAAAATCTTAAAAATCAATATTTTATAGAATATTTCATATTATTTTCAAAATATGAATAAGCTGAAAAGTAAATCGTATTTTATTGCATATTTCGACGTTTTAGAGCGTTTGAGTGCTTTTCTGCAAAACTCATTTTTTAGCTAAAATACTTGATTTTCACACTTTTAAATAGAATTTCTACTGCAATTGAAATTTATGGAAAAGTAAGCAAAATTTTATGATTTTCTTTTAGGAAGCTTACTCATAGGTATATTTTATCTAAAAATAGTTTTTCAGAAAATCTTTGAAAATGCCTTGAATCGTCAAAAATGCAATAAAATAACATTTTATAGCATTTTAATATTTGTAAATTATTTACATATTTTTAAAAATCCTTAAAAATCTATAAAAATCAATATTAATTTAGAATATTTCATATTATTTTCCAAAATACATGAAACATTAAAAAGCTCAGAAAAATGCTAAAATCGTATTTTATTGCATATTTCGACGTTTTAGAGCGTTGAGTCTTTTCTGGCAAAACTCATTTTTAGCTAAAATACTTAGATTTTCACACTTTTAAATAGAATTTCTACTGCAATTGAAATTTATGGGAAAAGTAAGCAAAATTTATGATTTTCTTGGAAGCTTACTCATAGGTATATTTTATCTAAAAATAGTTTTTCAGAAAATCCATGAAAATGCCTTAATGTCAAAAATGCAATAAAATCAAGTTTTATAGCATTTTTAATATTTATAAATTATTTACATATTTTAAAAATCCCATTAAAAATCTATAAAATCAATATTAATTTAGAATATTTCATATTATTTTCCAAAATACATGAAACATTAAAAAGCTCAGAAAATGTGCTAAAACGTATTTTATTGCATATTTCGACGTTTTAGAGCGGTTTGAGTGCTTTTCTGGCAAAACTCATTTTTAGCTAAAATACTTAGATTTTCACACTTTTAAATAGAATTTCTACTGCAATTGAAATTATGGGAAAAGTAAGCAAAATTTTATGATTTTCTTTAGAAGCTTACTCATAGGTATATTTTATCTAAAAAATAGTTTTTCAGAAAATCCTTTGAAAATGCTTAATCGTCAAAAATGCAATAAAATAACGTTTTATAGCATTTTTAATATTTATAAATTATTTACATATTTTTAAAAATCCCATTAAAAATCTATAAAAATCAATATTAATTTAGAATATTTCATATTATTTTCCAAAAATACATGAAACATTAAAAGCTCAGAAAATGTGCTAAAATCGTATTTTATTGCATATTTCGACGTTTTAGAGCGGTTTGAGTGCTTTTCTGCAAAACTCATTTTTAGCTAAAATACTTAGATTTTCACACTTTTAAATAGAATTTCTACTGCAATTGAAATTTATGGGAAAAGTAAGCAAAATTTTATGATTTTCTTTTAGGAAGCTTATCTATAGGTATATTTTATCTAAAAAATAGTTTTTCAGAAAATCCTTGAAAATGCCTTGAATCGTCAAAAATGCAATAAAATAACGTTTTATAGCATTTTTAATATTTATAATTATTTACATATTTTTAAAAAATCCCATTAAAAATCTATAAAATCAATATTAATTTAGAATATTTCATATTATTTTCCAAAATACATGAAACATTAAAAAGCTCAGAAAATGTGCTAAAATCGTATTTTATTGCATATTTCGACGTTTTAGAGCGGTTTGAGTGCTTTTCTGGAAAACTCATTTTTAGCTAAAATACTTAGATTTTCACACTTTAAATAGAATTTCACTGCAATTGAAATTTATGGAAAAGTAAGCAAAATTTTATGATTTTCTTTAGGAAGCTTACTCATAGGTATATTTTATCTAAAAATAGTTTTTCAGAAAATCCTTGAAAATGCTTAATGTCAAAAATGCAATAAAATAACGTTTTATAGCATTTTAATATTTTAAATTATTTACATATTTTTAAAAATCCCATTAAAATCTATAAAATCAATATTAATTTAGAATATTTCATATTATTTTCAAAAATACATGAAACATTAAAAGCTCAGAAAATGTGTAAAATCGTATTTTATTGCATATTTCGACGTTTTAGCGGTTTGAGTGCTTTTCTGGCAAAACTCATTTTAGCTAAAATACTTAGATTTTCACACTTTAAATAGAATTTCTACTGAATTGAAATTTATGGAAAAGTAAGCAAAATTTATGATTTTCTTTTAGGAAGCTTACTCATAGGTATATTTTATCTAAAAATAGTTTTCAGAAAATCCTTTGAAAATGCCTTGAATGTCAAAATGCAATAAAATAACGTTTTATACATTTTTAATATTTATAAATTATTTACATATTTTTAAAAATCCCATTAAAAATCTATAAAAATCAATATTAATTTAGAATATTTCATATTATTTTCCAAAATACATGAAACATTAAAAGCTCAGAAAATGTGTAAATCGTATTTTATTGCATATTTCGACGTTTTAGAGGTTTGAGTGCTTTTCTGCAAAACTCATTTTAGCTAAAATACTTAGATTTTCACACTTTAAATAGAATTTCTACTGCAATTGAAATTTATGGAAAAGTAAGCAAAATTTATGATTTTCTTTAGGAAGCTTACTATAGGTTATTTTATCTAAAAATAGTTTTTCAGAAAATCCTGAAAATGCCTAATCGTCAAAAATGCAATAAAATAATTTTATAGCATTTTTATATTTTAAATTATTTACATATTTTTAAAAATCCCATTAAAAATCTATAAAATCAATATTAATTTAGAATATTTCATATTATTTTCCAAAATACATGAAACATTAAAGCCAGAAAATGTGCTAAAATCGTATTTTATTGCATATTTGACGTTTTAGAGCGGTTTGAGTGCTTTTCTGCAAACTCATTTTTAGCTAAAATATTAGATTTTCACACTTTTAAATAGAATTTCTACTGCAATTGAAATTTATGGAAAAGTAAGCAAAATTTTATGATTTTCTTTTAGGAAGCTTTACTCATAGGTATATTTTATCTAAAAATAGTTTTTCAGAAAATCCTTTGAAAATGCCTTGAATGTCAAAAATGCAATAAAATAACGTTTTATACATTTTTAATATTTATAAATTATTTAATATTTTAAAAATCCCATTAAAATCTATAAATCAATATTAATTTAGAATATTTCATATTATTTTCCAAAATACATGAAACATTAAAGCTCAGAAAATGTGCTAAAATCGTATTTTATTGCATATTTCGACGTTTAGAGCGTTTGAGTGCTTTTCTGAAAACTCATTTTAGCTAAATACTTAGATTTTCACACTTTAAATAGAATTTCTACTGAATTGAAATTTATGGGAAAAGTAAGCAAAATTTTATGATTTTTTTTGGAAGCTTACCATAGGTATATTTTATCTAAAAATAGTTTTTCAGAAAATCTTTGAAAATGCTTGAATCGTCAAAAATGCAATAAAATAACGTTTTATAGCATTTTTAATATTTAAAATTATTTAATATTTTAAAAAATCCATTAAAAATCTTTAAAATCAATATTTTTTAGAATATTTCATTTATTTCAAAATAATGAAACATTAAAAGCTCAGAAAATGTGCTAAAATCGTATTTTATTGCATATTTCGACGTTTTAGAGCGGTTTGAGTGTTTTTCTGCAAAACTCATTTTTAGCTAAAATACTTGATTTTCACACTTTTAAATAGAATTTCTACTGCAATTGAAATTTATGGAAAAGTAAGCAAAATTTTATGATTTTCTTTTAGGAAGCTTACTCATAGGTATATTTTATCTAAAAAATAGTTTTTCAGAAAATCCTTGAAAATGCTTTGAATCGTCAAAAATGCAATAAAATAACGTTTTATAGCATTTTTAATATTTATAAATTATTTACATATTTTTAAAAATCCCATTAAAAATCTATATAAATCAATATTAATTTAGAATATTTCATATTATTTTCCAAAAATACATGAAACATTAAAAAGCTCAGAAAATGTGCTAAAATCGTATTTTATTGCATATTTCGACGTTTTAGAGCGGTTTGAGTGCTTTTCTGGAAAACTCATTTTTAGCTAAAATACTTAGATTTTCACACTTTTAAATAATTTCTACTGCAATTGAAATTTATGGAAAAGTAAGCAAATTTATGATTTTCTTTTAGGAAGCTTTACTATAGGTATTTTTATCTAAAAATAGTTTTTCAGAAAATCCTTTGAAAATGCCTTAATCGTCAAAAATGCAATAAAATAAGTTTTATACATTTTTAATATTTTAAATTATTTACATATTTTTAAAAATCCCATTAAAATCTATAAAATCAATATTAATTTAGAATATTTCATTTTTTTCCCAAAATACATGAAACATTAAAAGCTCAGAAAATGTGCTAAAATCGTATTTTATTGCATATTTCGACGTTTAGAGCGTTTGAGTGCTTTTCTGGCAAAACTCATTTTTAGCTAAAATACTTAGATTTTCACACTTTTAAATAGAATTTCTACTGAATTGAAATTTATGGGAAAAGTAAGCAAAATTTTATGATTTTCTTTAGGAAGCTTACTCATAGGTATATTTTATCTAAAAAAAGTTTTTCAGAAAATCCTTTGAAAATGCCTTGAATCGTCAAAAATGCAATAAAATAACGTTTTATAGCATTTTTAATATTTATAAATTATTTACATATTTTAAAAATCCCATTAAAATCTATAAAATCAATATTAATTTAGAATATTTCATATTATTTTCCAAAAATACATGAAACATTAAAAAGCTCAGAAAATGTGCTAAAATCGTATTTTATTGCATATTTCGACGTTTTAGAGCGGTTTGAGTGTTCTGGGAAAACTCATTTTTAGCTAAAATACTTAGATTTTCACACTTTTAAAGAATTTCTACTGCAATTGAAATTTATGGAAAAGTAAGCAAAATTTTATGATTTTCTTTAGGAAGCTTACTCATAGGTATTTTATCTAAAAATAGTTTTCAGAAAATCCTTGAAAATGCCTTGAATCGTCAAAATGCAATAAAATAACATTTTATAGCATTTTAATATTTTAAATTATTTACATATTTTTAAAAAATCCCATTAAAAATCTATAAAATCAATATTAATTTAGAATATTTCATATTATTTTCCAAAATACATGAAACATTAAAGTCAGAAAAGTCTAAAATGTATTTTATTGCATTTTCGACGTTTAGAGTGGTTTGAGTGCTTTTCTGGAAAACTCATTTTTAGCTAAAATACTTAGATTTTCACACTTTTAAATAAATTTCTACTGCAATTGAAATTTATGGGAAAAGTAAGCAAAATTTTATGATTTTCTTTAGATTACTCATGGTATATTTTATCTAAAATAGTTTTCAGAAAATCCTTTGAAAATGCTCTTGAATCGTCAAAAATGCAATAAAATAACATTTTATAGCATTTTTAATATTTTAAATTATTTAATATTTTTAAAAAATCCCATTAAAAATCTATAAAATCAATATTAATTTAGAATATTTCATTATTTTCCAAAAATACATGAAACATTAAAAAGCTCAGAAAATGTGCTAAAATCTATTTTATTGCATATTTCGACGTTTTAGACGGTTTGAGTGCTTTTCTGGAAAACTCATTTTTAGCTAAAATACTTAGATTTTCACACTTAAATAGAATTTCACTAATTGAATTTATGGAAAAGTAAGCAAAATTTATGATTTTTTTTAGAGTTTCTCATATATATATTTTATCTAAAAATAGTTTTCAGAAAATCCTTGAAAATGCTTGAATCGTCAAAAATGCAATAAAATAAGTTTTATACATTTTAATATTTATAATTATTTACATATTTTAAAAATCCCATTAAAAATCTATAAAATCATATTAATTTAGAATATTTCATATTATTTTCCAAAATACATGAAACATTAAAAGCTCAGAAAAATTGCTAAAATCGTATTTTATTGCATATTTCGACGTTTTAAGGGTTTGAGTGCTTTCTGAAAACTCATTTTTAGCTAAAATTTAGATTTTCACACTTTTAAATAGAATTTCACTGCAATTGAAATTTATGGAAAAGTAAGAAATTTTATGATTTTCTTTAGGAAGCTTACTCATAGGTATATTTTATCTAAAAATAGTTTTCAGAAAACCTTTGAAAATGCCTTGAATCGTCAAAATGCAATAAATAACGTTTTATAGCATTTTTAATATTTAAATTATTTAATATTTTTAAAAATCCCATTAAAAATCTATAAAAATCAATATTAATTTAGAATATTTCATATTATTTCCAAAATACATGAAACATTAAAAGCTCAGAAAAATGTGCTAAAATCGTATTTTATTGCATATTTCGACGTTTAGAGCGTTTGAGTGCTTTTCTGCAAACTCATTTTAGCTAAAATACTTAGATTTTCACACTATATTAAATTAATATTTTTTAAAATACTAATATTATAAAATTATTTACTTAATAATTACAATTGAAATTTAGAAAGCAATTATGATTCTTGAGTTACTTATTTACAAAGTTGAAAACTGAAGTATCAATAAAATTTATAATTTATATTATTATTATTTAAACCATAAACATAATCAAATTTTTAGAATATTTATATTTTCAAAATTGCAAAACATTATATTCATTACGTGAGTTCGAACTTTAGAAAATACTTATTTCACACTTTAAATACCATATATATAAATTATTCTAGTTCAGGTATTTACTAAAATTTTAGAAAATCCTGAATTACAAATAAAAATTTAAATTTAATATTTAATTATTTATTTTAAAACCAAATCAAAAACAATATTGAAATCTATAATATTTCGAAATGAAACGTATTTTATTTCTTAAGTTATTTTTCACTTTATTTGAATTTACTCAGGAATTTTATAAAAAATTTTAGATTTCTTGGAAGTACATAATTCAAAATTAAAAACTTTAATCATTTAATAAAAATATAATATTTATAAAATCAATTAAAAATTTTTAAATAAATTATTAAAATTTTAATATTTTAAAATAATAACAAAAACTAAAAAAAGCTAAAATATTTTATGATTTCATCGATTTAGAGCGGTTTGAGTGCTTTCTGGAAAACTCATTTTAGCTAAAATACTTAGATTTTCACACTTTTAAATAGAATTTCTACTGCAATTGAAATTTATGGGAAAAGTAAGCAAAATTTTATGATTTTCTTTTAGGAAGCTTACTATAGGTATATTTTATCTAAAAATAGTTTTTCAGAAAATCCTTTGAAAATGTTAATCGTCAAAAATGCAATAAAATAACGTTTTATAGCATTTTTAATATTATAATTATTTACATATTTTAAAAATCCATTAAAAATCTATAAAATCAATATTTATTAGAATATTTCTATATTTTCAAAAATACATGAAACATTAAAAAGCTCAGAAAATGTGCTAAAATCGTATTTTATTGCATATTTCGACGTTTTAGAGCGGTTTGAGTGCTTTTCTGCAAAACTCATTTTTAGCTAAAATACTTAGATTTTCACACTTTTAAATAGAATTTCTACTGAATGAAATTTATGGGAAAAGTAAGCAAAATTTATGATTTTCTTTTAGGAAGCTTACTCATAGTATATTTTATCTAAAAATAGTAAAAATATATTTAAAATCTAAATCTTAAATCAATATTTGAAATTTATATTCAATATGAAACATTAAAAGCCAGAAAGTAAAATAATTTTTACTTAGTAGTTTAAATTTACAAAATATTCCATAAAATTTAAATTTATGAAAGTAAAAATTTTGATTTAGCTATGTATTTCATGAGAAACTGAAAAGCGTGTAAATCAAATAATTATATTATTTATATAAAACCCATTAAACTTAAATCAATTAGAATATTATATATTTCAAAATAGTTTTTTTGCATTCGTTGAGTGGTTTTCAAACATTTAAAATTTATTCACACTTAAATAATTCTGAATTAATTGAAATAAGAAATTATGATTTCTTTATATTATCTAAATAGTTTCAGAACAATAGAAAATGCAAAAATATACATTTAATATTTTAATTATTTAATATTTTTAAACTAATCTTAAATCAATATTTGTTTTCAATTTTTTAAATTGTATAATTTTATTATTTTACGTTTGATATTTCAATATTTTATTATTCTTTTAAATAAATTGATGTATGAAAGAAAATTTATTTTCTTGAAACTAGTATATTATCAAATAGTCAGAACTAATGTAATCAAATGCAATAAAAAGTTTATACATTTAATATTTATAAATTATTACATATTTCAAAAATCAAAACATTAAATTCAAAATGTTAAAGATTATGAAACGTTAAGGTTTGAGCTTTCTAACTTTTTTCACACTTTTAAAAATTAATTGATTATGAAAATAAATTTATATTTTCTTGAGCTATAGTATTTTATCTAAATATTAGAAACCTAAATAATTAAATCAATATAATTATTTATTAATTATTTACATATTTAAATCATTAAATCTATAAATCAATATTTATATTTTAAACTTAAATCATAATCAATATTAATTTAGAATATTTATTTTCAAAATACATGCTAAAATTATTTTATTGCATTTTATTGGTTTGATCTTTAAACTTTGCTAAAATACTATTTCACTTAAATAAATTCGAATAAATTTATGAAAAGAAAATTATTTTTTGAAGCTTATAGTTTTACTAATTTATATAAATTTTAAAATCCCATTAAAATCTAAAATCAATAATAATTTAAATATTTTTTATTTTAAAATTATAACATTAAAACCCATAAAAATCTAAAATATTATTATTTAGTTTTAATGTTAATCTTGAAACATTTTTAGCTAAAATCTAATTTTTCATTTAATTTGACTTGATTTTGAAATAACATTTTATGATTTTCTTTGGAGCTTACTATAGAATTTTTCTAAAAATTTTAGAAAATTTGAAAATGTTAATGAAATGCAATAAATAACTTTTATATTTTTTTATTTATAAATATTTAAATTTTTAAAAATCCATTAAAAATCATAAAATCAATATTAATTTAGAATATTTATATTATTTTCAAAATAACATTAAAAGCTGAAAATCAATTATTTTATGCATATTTGACTTTAGTTTGAGTTTCTGAAACATTTTGAAAATTTAGATTTTCAACTTTTAAATGATTTCTACTGCAATTAAATTTTGAAAGTAACAAATTTTATGATTTTCTTTAGAAGCTACTTATAATTTTATCTAAAAAATTTAAAT
>WNWK01051715.1:0-12397 GCA_009830355.1 Cherax destructor | reverse complement strand
AAGATGTTGAATGGTCTGGGACCCCGGATGTTAATACAGTGCCCCCGATTTCCCACCGCACCCCTGCTCCCGGGTTTATTTTCCTTTCCCCATATCTCTCACCCAGTATGTTGTTATGGCAGTGTGCAGATTTGGGACCGGGCCCCTCAAGTACTTTCCATGTATATATTATCATGTTTTCTCTCCTCCCCCCAATGAGTACATGTTCAAGACTTGAAGGCGTTCCCAAAATTTAGATGTTTCAATGGTCAATGGCCGTAAACGATCTCTGGATTTATTCCAGCTCTGCTATTTCTCCCCCCCTGAAGGGGGCCGAAAGCACTGAGCAGTATTCTAAGTGAGGGAGCACTGGGTTTTGAATAGTGTCAAAACCTTTTTTCCCTTGTTTTGAAAGTTCTCAATACCCCCCCCATCATCTTCCTGGCTGTTGTGATCTTTGTCTTGTTATGGTCTTTAAACGACAGATCAGCAGACATAATTATTCCCAAGTCCTTTACGTGCCTTTTCGTTCTATGTGGTGACCCCCCCAAAGATTTGTTAAGTTATACCATAATTTAAAGGGGAAAGATCCGGGATTTCCCATCTTAAAAAACAGAAAAAAAATGCGATAGTAATTATGGATAAGGTAGATTATGGGTGGAAAAATTAACATGTTTTTAAAAAGACGGGGCATCTTCGACTAATGATAGTACACACATCCGGGGTGAACACATTCACCCAAAAAGGACACTATAGCTCTGAGGGGTGTTAATGTGAGTGCCCCGTGGCCAGGTTGGCAACGCTCTTCCCTCACACACTGAGTGTCCGGGGTTTTCAATCCCCGGCCGGGTAAAATGGCCATTTTTCCCTTAAAACTGCTGCTCCCTTTCCCCCAGCAAGCAAGTAGGTCCCGGGGGTTTTGTCGACTGGTGTGGGTCGCATCCTGGGAGAGAAAACTTAAGGACCACAATGGAAATAAGAGAGGGGTCCTCGATGCCCACTGATTTTTCTTGGGTTATCCGGGGGTGGCTAACCCCCCCCGGCGTTAAAACTCCGAACAAAATCTTATCTTACGGGGTCACCATACGTGTTTACACTCCCCGCGTTGTATTTACATTGTTTTCTTTTTTTTGGCCGCTGCTGTGGCGCTTTCAACTTTTTTCAATGAGATATTCTCAAAGTTTCTCTTACCATTCAGTTTTCTCGTGGTGTGGTCTTTTTTCTTTCTCCGGGGACTATTTTTGTCTTTCTGTTATGGCATTTGGGAGTGTCATGCTTGAATATACACCCTTTTTGATGCCATTTTTGAACAAATCACAAATTGGAAAAAATCGAAATTAAAGTGCTTGCCGGGGGTACGATAGGCGATAACCCCAGAGGTGGAGTCTACCTGGAGGGGGGGCCCGAGGGGCCGGGCCCCGCCCCCTTTGGGCCCCCGGCTATAGGTAGAACCAACACTATAGGGTATACATCAGCTATGTTGTGCCTTTTTTTATACACCAGGGTTTTTACCAATCTGGAATAAAACGGGAAACAAAAAAAACTCAGCAAAAACCGGAGATTTAGTACCAGATTAACCCAAAGATTGAGAACCTGAATTGAATAGAGGGTAAAAGGGTGACATGGTTACAACGTTACAGATCTCGGGTATTAAAAGTGCATATATCTCTCATGTTAGAAAGGGTTTAGACTAGGACGAGGGGACAAAAGCAGTTAGTTATCGTCTCCCTCTGGGGTCATAGTGCAGGAAAAGGGGGAGGCCCATCTTATTTTTTCAAAGGGTTAAGCCAAGTACAGAAGGTCCTGCTGACGGGGGATCTTTCTGTGTGTACCCTAGTTATGGTTGCAGGGTCGAGTGTGTGTGTGGTTATATGCAGTCGTTAAAAACCGGGATACATTTGTTATTAACAACCACAATACATGCATTCGTTTTTAAACCCAAAATATTACATTCGTTACCAACTTCTAGAATATATACAAAAATTCGTTACCAACTACTATGATATATTCAATACAGTCTTTTTACCAATAAGTGTCCGGGACCCAAGACTGTTAAACCCACCCTCCCACCCCAAAGGGGGGAATTACAATAGACCCCCAGTTGTCTTCAAGGGGAGCGGGGGGTACCCCAAAGTCAGTGCCGGATCAGCCGGGGGTGGTTCGTAAGTTGGACTTTTTGCGACCAGCAGTAACAGCCTGGTTGATCAGGCCCTGATCCCCGGGGAGGGCCCGGTCATGGACCAGGCCGCGAGGGGGTTGATCCCCGGAATACCCTCCAGGTAGGGTATATGTACACCCAAAAATGGTGAAGAAATGACAACGTTTCGCTCTATTCATAAACTAGAGCGAAACGTTGTCCCCCAAGAAAAACGTTCTGAAGCCTGTAAGTTTATTCATAATTCCTTTCTTCTTCCTTCATTACCCCTCCTTCCCATTTCTTTTTCCTTCCATTATTCTCCCTCTCCTATTAAATTCTCTTTTTTATCCTTCCTCTTATTACCCTTTTTTCCCTTTCCTCCCATTATTTTTCCCTACATACAAATTCAAGGGACAACCTGCAGCAACAGTTTGGGTTGACCAGGCTAGCACCAGACGAGCCTGGCCCATGACCGGGCCCCGGGGAGTAAAAAAGACTCTGAAAGTCATCAGAGGAAAAAGGTACGAGTTATCCCATGGGAAACTCCTACCCCCCTTCATTTACCACAACGACTATCTTAAAATATATTCATTAATCCCAACATAATCTATTGTCAAGATAAACCGAAAATAGCAATATATAAAATTTTGCTAAATGTATATACCGGGAGATCAGTAAACTGATATCCCAAGGATTTCTGGATTTTTTTCTGAGCTCACAGCCTGGCCGGGGGCCGGGGATTCCTTGTTGCCTTATCAACCGGGCTCTTGGTGTTAGTGACCCCAGTGTTCTCAAAACTGTACACAATGCTTTTTTAAAAAAAGCCTAACACTGAGGCTATAAAATTTGTTTGAACATATAAAGTTTATAAAACCCAAAGAATACCAGACAACCGCCCTGTAAAAGTGAAACACAAGCAGTAGGTTGATAAAGACATCAGCCACCCTGGGAAATAAAACTACTGTCGGCCGAGGGGGAATCACAAGCAGTAGGTTTTCAATAAAAGGGATTCAGTACCATACGACTGGTGAAGAATAAGACAATCAACAAAGGGGGTCCTTATTCCGAGATTTTGCCTCCCCAATAAACATACCCAAGCGTTTGCATGTGTGTCTTGTTCCATCAAAAGGCAGTAGGCTAGTAGACAACAAACAACCATCCGGGGGGTACTACCCCCGTCCATCCAGGGAGGTACTACCCCCGTCTGCCGAATGTGAGAGGGTTGGGAAAATGGTGAATAACATCTTTCCCGGAAGGTGTTACCTACCTACTTCCCGGGTTTCCGGGGGGGCAACGCCCCCCTGGCCCAGTCCTTGACCAGGCCTCTCGGTGGATCAGGGCCTGATAAACTAGGCTGTTACTGCTGGCCGAAGTAGTCCAACGTACGATAAACAGCCCGGCTAATTGGGTACTGACTAGGTGCCCGGTAGCTCGAACGTTAACCCACACAGCCCCACACTGTGGTCCGGGGAGGGGACCCCCCGGTACTGCTGGAAAACATTGGGGACGTGTTTCCATAAGACACCTTTTGGGGTCCCTGTTCACCCATCAGTAAAATGGGTACCGGGGTTTTAGTCGACTGGTGGGGTGGGATACTGGGAAAAAATTGACCAAATTTTCCCCGAAATGCTCTGCATAACAAGGGGCTTTCTATATAGTAGGTCATTGATATCAGGTAGGCCTGTATACCTTGTACATGTAGAAATAGATATTATCTGTCCAGCCCCCCTCTTGAAGGCAGCCGGGGGGTACTACACTATTTGTAAAAAAGTATGAAATAGATTACTTAAATACACAAAAGCACGGGTTGTTGATGCAGACCCACAGACCCACACAACATCACAACTTTGGTAAAACACTTGCAGATCAGAATTTAAATTTTCCCTTTGAAAATTTCTAACTTCGTTTTAGCAATATTCCCGATATTTGCTGGTAACAGGTTGAAGAGTCTTGAGACTGATGCTGACATAGTGCTGCTCTCTTTGTACTCAAGACACCGCTGCTTTCCACTGGGTTGAATCTACTCCCATATCTCTCACTGTGGACTACGCTCTCAAAAAAGTTTCCCACTCTATATTATCAGGTACCTCTCTTTTTTCCCCCAGGGGAAAAAACCTAGATTATAAACTACAACTTTATCATCTAGGTAGGCCGCCGTGCCTTCAAGTTTTTTAAAAGACTGATGCACCAGCTTTTTGGGAAAGAAGGGGGCGAAATTTTTCACTCCCCAAAACGGGTCACAGTATATTGATAGTGACCTGGAATTTTGAAAATTTATTTTTTTCGTTTTTTTTCTCAACCTCCATCTGCTTTTAACATTTCTGTCAAGATCCCAACTACTTTACCAACCCTTTCATTCTACCCAACTCTCCATCCAATAACTCTCCTCTCCTATTTTTTTAAATGTCAAATCCATTCGTTCCCTTTGGGGTTTTCAACTTATTGAAAGGCTTGGACGCACCCCGGTTTAGGGAAATGTTACAAACTTCTACTTGCATTTAGTCAACATTCGTTTTCTTTCCTGTGGGCTGTTGGGTACACAGCCTTTTAAATATCTGAGACCTGGTGGGAGACTGGGCCTCGTGATCATGGGGTCTGATACCTTAAACCCACTAGTCTTTACTGGAAAAATATAAGTAATAATAATTATAATTATTCCTAAACGACCCCATAATTTGGATTAAAATTTTTATATTTTTTTTTAAACCAAAAAAAGCACATTCACCATCATTCATTAAAAGCAATCTTGCCCAAGTGTGCAGACATCCCAAAACAATACTGAATCCTTATTTCCTTTTCGGTTCCTTTTTGTGTTTCCATTCTTTCCCTACCCCTCTCTTCCTCACCCCTTTCTAGATGTTTCTCTCTTTTTTTCCTCCCCCACCCTCATATTTTGTCAGCTAATATCTGTCAATATCACCCTTCTCTCTCTCGAAACCGTGTTTTTCCCCCCTTTACTCTCGTCATTATACGTATGGTTACCATTTTCCCCCTTCCTCACAATCTTCATGTTTACTTCCACCACTCTTTTTCCTGTCTCCTTCCCCTCTTTACATACACACTTCTAATCCCTCTTTCCTCCCAGCATACCGGCCCCAAAAATTCAATCCGCATTTTTGGTCACAGGGGGCCCATCTAACCTTCCTAGTGTAGAAAGAAATCTAATTGGATGGATCTTATTAGGTTGGGAAAGGCCCAAAGGGTAGTGCACTACCCGCCAGATTTAGCACTGGCTTGCCATGGGGGTTGACTTCCCCCCCGTTTAATGAGCTGTTTACAATCGCATCATGATTTCGTTAGTCATGAGGGGAAAAACTGTGCAAGGCTGACGGGGATGTAAATTCCCTGCAGCATGGAACCTCAGTTAAGGGGTGACATCAATGAACCCACCACCTGGAATGTTCCTTGGTATACGAATGTCAACAAGGATTTTAAAAAACATATTTATCCCGCTCCATGTCCAAAGTTAGTTATGTAGGCACGTAATCCTCTTGATGTTAACAAAAAAAATCTGAATATGAGAAAAAATTTAAATGTTCAAACCCAACACCAGCACATAACACAACCCCTTTTTTCACCGAGTTACCTTTTATGGCCTATATTCCGACTTCTAATAATCAAAATTTTTTTTTCATTTTCTGCACATTATTTTTAAATGCAAGTAAATAAACACACAAAAGGATACCAATGTTAAAAAAGCTATGCTAGGCTATATATATATATATATATATATATATATATATATATATATATATATATATACTTAAAATTATTTAACCTTCATTATGTTTTAATTTACATACCAAAAAACCTAGTCAAACATAACATAGCCAATATAATTCAAAAGATTACTTATCTAAACGTAAACTTAAGGGTTTCGCAATTGTATTTAAGTATGAAAAACAGACCGAGAATGCAGAAACTAAGAACAAAAAAGGCACAATGCCGTGACTGGAACACTACACAAATAATCCGAACACAGGAAAATGAAACTTTTAACGAAACTTGCTAAAAAGTTTCATTCTTCCTATGTGCGGGTTATTTTCCCCAAAGCAGAGAAAGGAAGGAAAACTTAATTCATGTCTGATTAAATCGAATGCTTATACCCCCAGTAGGCTAACATTAATACGTCCCTGGCTTTCGAAAGATCAGGTAAACAGAGGCAAGATCGAGGACAACGACAGGGTTATAAGACATTATGTGCAGGAGCAAACCTTCGTTATTAGTAATGACTTGATGGGTTCTACAAAAGAGCGACACGTTGTCAACCATGCTGGAAGGCAATATCTGCCATTATACACAAGGAGACCTGCCCATACGTTCCGCCTCGCCTGTGATTTGAACCAGAGCCCTTTTCGGTTGGGGGAAGCTTGGGACCTAAAACCAGGAATCGTTTGGGAGAGGACACGGCTGAAAGGGGGTTTACTTCCTAAATGTCCAGCAAGGTCGGCAATTTATTGGCAAAGAGGCACTGGTTAATATAGCCCAAAAAACTGACTTAAAAAAAGAAACACTTCAGTAGGTCTATTAGACAAAAGAAACAGGCCCCTACTTCCTAACATGATTTTTAAAGCTTTCCAGAGAATGTCTTTAATGATGTGATAAATGGTTTTGAAAACCAAAAAAGTTGAAGAACTGAGATTTTTTATGCAACATATGGGAATCTTCATTGAAGAAACGGCCACACAGGGCCATCAGCCTTTACCAGGAAAATGGGAAGGGGGGTTTGAAAAACCCCAGCCTGGAATGATGTGTTCAGCCCATCATTTTTGGGGAAGTGAGCAGAGGTCAGAAAAATGGCTTTTTAAAAACCAATTTCTCTGACCCTATCCCGCATTTCCCTAAAGGGTAAGCTGAACACATCCCAGGCTAATTTCCCAAACCCCCTCCTTTTCCATACCTTCCTGTTTTGTAACGGATGAAAGCCACTGTGGGGCAAACTTTCTTCAAAAAAACCCCCATAGTTCAAAAATTTCTAAATTTTTCGTTTTTAAATGTTTTTATAGGTAACACAAAGTACTGAAATGGGGTTATTGACAAAGCTAGCCGACTTTACGCACCCACCCACCCGCATGTCTCCCCTAATTTTGGCTATTTTATCTTTTTCCAAACCCAATTTTCGTGTATCTTATAAAAACCTATTCATTTCGAATTTGTTGAGAATTCTGTCTTGCTTTTGATATTTTCATCACATTATCTGTAGATCTTTTATAAATTTTATCCAGACATACTTTTTTTGTTGATGCTGTGTGATTCTCGTTTCCCTTTTTCTTCGGCATAAAATACATAATAAAAAAAAACCTGTACCAGAACAGGGGGTCGTGCTGGGGAAAAAAAAGTCTAACATGATCCAACACAAAAAAAACCTTGAAAAATGGGCTGGTCAATCAAAAAAAAAAAAATTAAAAAACAAGCTCGTCCATCAAAGACTTTTCAAAGCAAGAGAAAAAATCACTTCACAAACGCATCTAGAAGCACAAAGCCTAAAGCCACACATAACATGCCGGGGTAAAACGTACCTTAAGCCACGTAGCAAGTTGCTACGATAAAACCCTTTTTGAATGTCGGTGCTACTTTGCTACAGGCAATGCCCAAGGCCCCCATACCTTCTCTTGGCTTGAGTATCTGTCTTCAGGGACTTGTTCTTGTTATACCCGGGGGGTGGGGTGCTGGTGGTGGTTTGTGGTGGAGGGAACGTGGGGAGAGGGATGATAGTGGTGGTGGAGGGGCCAGTGGATCCTAGGCTCATGTTATGAGTGGACTGTTGATAGTAGTGTTTGAGGGTATGTTGCTGGTGACTGTGTGTGTTGGTGATGTGGTGTTGACGAGGCTGGTGTAGGTGTTGACGAGACTGGTGTAGGTGGTGTTGGCGAGACTGGTGGGGTGGTGTTGGGGAGACTGGTGTTGACGAGACTGGTGGTGGGGGCGATGGAGGTGAAGGCTGTGCTGGCAAACTGGTATGCGTGGTGTTGGCGAGACTGTTGGGTTGGTGTTGACGAGGGTGTGGGTGGTGTAGATGGGGGGCTTTCCCCGTAGACATCCACCCCCCACCATCGACGGACTACCATGGCAATGTCATCAAATTCAACCATAGTCCTCAGGATAACAAGCCAAGCAGCGTACACGTCGGCCGGGGAAAGGGAAATTTATATATACCCAAATTCGCAAGACACAAAAAAGATCAGAAAGGTCATCCTGCAAACACAAGCTCAACTTTCTAAAAATTCAACATTGCAGCATCCTAACCGCTTGGGAACTTTAAATGGCATCATATCACGTTATAAAGCAAAACAAAAAAAAAGTTGAACTCCCTGAAAAGACAAAAATTTAAATTACTGAAAAAAGGCTAAAATGAAAAGAAATTTTGGGCTTAGCAACAAACAAAAATTCCTTAGCAAATAATTAATAATTCCACTTAAAAAAAAAATCTTAGAAATCTATAAACATGCTATGACTAAACAAAAAAAAGTGTAGCAATTAGAATACTGCAATTAAGCAACCTGCATTCCTGCTCTCTCAATAACGTTAAAACTGAGAGTGATGAGACACAGAGCAAAACATGGAGCCTACAGTGGGTGGGTAAGGGGGGAGGTGGACCTCCTAGAGTTTGGCTTCTAACGTAGATGGGGTTTTTTTTTTTTTTTACAAACTCACTATTTCTCATCCCTTGGCCAGTTTTTTTCGAGATTTGGGGCCCGGAGGATTTTAGCGAGTAGAGGGAAAGAGGGCGTAGGGGGGGACAGCGGGGAAAGTCACCACCCACCGCGGCGGCCGCCGCTGGACTGACTCTGGGGGTCGCTTTTGAACTGCAGCTGCCGAGCCTGGGCCCGGGCCCCCTATCCACCCCCCCCCCCCCAAGCCCCCTCCCATCTACCCCTCGCTGCCAAGTGTCGCCAACTTGTGAAAAAATCCCCCTTTTCGCCTCCCCTCTTTTTCCCATTCTCCCCCCTCTCCACCCCCTTACAATCCATTCACCCCCCTCCTTCCTCTATCCTTCCCCGCTCCATCCCAAACCCTCCTTTCCCTTTCCTCTCCTATCCATTCTGTTTTACCCCCACGCCCCCATTCATCCTTTCTTTTCCCCCCGTGCAATTGCTATTAAACCCCTCCCTTCTTCACCCATCTTTTCCTATAATACCCCATCACATTTCCCATTCATTACTTACTTACATCCCATTCCATCCCCATCCATCCTCTACTCCGCTTCCCTTTGCCCGATCCATTCCCCCTTCCTCCATACCTTCAACCCCCCCTCTATCCCTCCCCTCCCTTCCCTATCCCCCTCCCCCCCCAATTTTCCCCCGATACAATCATTCTAAGACTTGTTAATTTTTTTCATTATTTAACAACCCTGTTTTATGTTTCACAAAAAATAATTCATAGACACCTGTAAAACCCCCCTTTAAAAAACCTGCAAAACCCCCCTTAAAACACCTGTAACCCACCTTTAAAAAACCTGTAACCCACCTTAAAACACCTGTAAACCTTAAGACACCTGTAACCCACCTTAAAACACCTGTAACCCACCTTAAAACACCTGTAACCCACCTTAAAAAAACCTTTTTTTTTAACCCACCTTTTAAAACACCTGTAAAAACCCCCCAAGACACCTGTAACCCACCTTAAGACACCTGTAACCCACCTTAAGACACCTGTAAGCACCTTAAGACACCTGTAACCCACCCCAAGTTGCATTTAACCTACCTTGAGAGCCCTTTTTTAATCCACCCTGGTGCACCTCTAACCCACCCTAGTGAATCGTTAACCCCCCAAAAGGGCACCTTTAACCCACCCTGGTGCATCGTTAACCCACCATAAACCCCCTTTAACCCCCCTGGTGCATCTTTAACCCACTTAAGACACTTTGAACCTTCCCTACGTTGCATTTAATAAAATTGGACCCCTTTTAAACCCCCTCTAGCCCCCCAAAAGCTCACTCTAGCCCCCCTTTAAAGCTCCCCTCTAGTCCATTGAAGTTCACTTTTCCCCACCTTGAAGTTCACTCTAGCCCACCTTAAAGTTCACTCTAGCCCACCTTGAAGTTCACTCTAGCCCACCTTGAAGTTCACTCAACCCACCTTGAAGTTCACTCTGGCCCCCCCCGGAAGTTCACTCTGGCCCACCTTGAAGTTCCCCCTCCCCACCTTGAAGTTCCTCTACCCCCACCTTGAAGTTCACTCTAGCCCCCCCAGTTCACTCTAGCCCACCTTGAAGTTCACTCTAGCCCCTTTAAAAGCCCACTCAGCCCACCTTGAAGCCCACTCTAGCCCCCCTTTGGGCCCCCGAATGAATAATTCAAGGTGGCGACCCAATGTACGTTCTACCACTATTTAAACCCCCTCCACCATACACTGCAGCCCACCAACACCACCCCCCCCACGGCTCCCCCCAAACCCTAACCCCCCCTTCCACCCACACCCCATTCCACACTAACAACAACTTCCCCACACAATTTTCCCTTCACCCACCCCCCCCCAGTGTACCATCTCTCCCTAACCCCCGTCACCGACACCCCTTCCCCCGTAACCCTCCCCCCCCCCTACCCCCCCCCATCTCTCCTCCCCCCACCACCCAAATACAACAAAAGGGGGGCGGGGGGAATGGGAACGTTCAAAATGAACGTTGCAGTAATAGAAACAAACCCATCCCAGACGCGTTACTACCCCAAGCCCTTTTTTCATCCCCAACCAACATCTACTCATCAAACCCACCCAAACCCCTATTACCACTTTACTTTTTTATCCATCCCATTATGTACCATCCTTACCCACTTGACTCATCATTTATCCAGGTTAGACACTTCAAGATGGTGATTATAACGGCCCTTGGTGGGCGCTGCCCAGTGCCACCCCCCACGGGGTCACCCCTCACAGTGCTCTCTCTCACAGTGCCACCACTCACAGTGTCACCACTCCCCAGTGTCACCCCTCCCGTGCCACCACTCACGGGGGTCACCATAGTGCCACCACTCACACTGTCACCCCCCCCACACTCCCCACTCACAGTGCCCCCCACAGTGCTACCCCACCACAGTGCCACCATCTAACACTGCCATCATTACAGTGCTGCCCCCCATAGCAACAACTGGATCACAGCAACACCCATCACAGCAACACCTGCATCACAGCAACACGCATCCCCAACAACATATGCATCACAGCAAAATACCTCCATCACAGCAACACCATCACAGCAACACAAGCACCCCAACAACATATGCATCACAGCAACACAGCAACACCTGCATCACAGCAACACCTGCACCACAGTAACACCCGATCCGGCCCCAAAACCTGCCACAGAAACACCTGCATCACAAGCATCCCCAACCCCAAAACCTACACCACAGCAACACCTGCTAAAAAACATGCATCACAAGCACCACAAACATCACAGCAACACCTGCAACACATACCACAGCAACACAAGCCTCACAACCCAAAACCTGCATCACAGCACCACAAACATCCCGCAACACCTGCAACACATGCACCACAGCAACACCTGCATCACAAGCACCACAAACATCACAGCAAAACCTGCAACACATGCATCACAGCAACACCTGCATCACAAGCACCACAAACATCCCCAGCAACACCTGCAACACATGCACCACAACAACACCATCACAGCACCACAAACATCCACAACACCTGCAACACCTGCACCACAGCAACACCTGCATCACAAGCACCACAAACATCCCAGCAACACCTGCATCACAGCAACACCTGCATCACAAGCACCACAAACATCACAGCAACACCCCCATGCACCACAGCAACACCATCACAGCACCACAAACATCACAGCAACACCTGCAACACATGCACCACAGCAAAACCTGTATCACAAGCACCACAAACATCACAGCAACACCTGCAAACATGCATCCGGGAACACCTGCATCACAAGCACCACAAACATCACAGCAACACCTGCAACACATGCACCACAGCAACACCATCACAGCACCACAAACATCACAGCAACACCTGCAACACATGCACCACAACACCCCGGGATCACAAGCACCACAAACATCACAGCAACACCTGCAACACATGCACACGGCGCCATATTGTACAAATACCGGATGTTACGTGACGTAACTCCCGAGGGTAATTCCTATTTATAGCTTTTTTTTCATTTTTAAATACGTGTACATAACATTGTGTGTTTGTGTGTATGTACTAACTAGTTGTACTCATCTAGTTTTGGTTGCAGGGGTCGAGTTATAGCTCTTGGCCTCGCCTTCACTGGCCGCTACTGGGTCCT
>WNWK01051714.1:0-12397 GCA_009830355.1 Cherax destructor | reverse complement strand
CATTAAGAAATATATCTTGTCTCCTTTATCATTGTACCATGTCACAAAAAGTATTATTATTATTATTATTATTATTATTATAAATGAGACCAAAAAAAAAAAAATACATCAATAAAACCATCGAAAACGCCCAAAAGCCCTGTTTTAATCAAAAAACGTTTTTTTTTTTTTCATTATAGTGTGTGCTGGGGGATTTTTTTTCTGCGCACACATGACCATAACACTAGACACAGATCACTCCTTGATGTTCCCGTGTCCATCTAACACTATGTAAAACCTCAATGCATATAAAAGGCACGAAAATTTGGAATTCATTACCTGTCATTGCCAAAGAAACCCTGCCTGTACCCCAATTCAAAACGATGCTAAAAATCACCTTCTCACCCAAAGCTAAATGCTCAATATCAAACATTCTCAACAAAGTAGAATAATCACTTAATGTAAAAACCTGACTAATCACTTAAATGTAAAAACCTGTTATGAATAATACATACTAAGCTAACTATTACCTAACATTTACATTATAATGACCACGTAAACTGTAACTGCAATGCAACTAATTGTTTTAAATTGTTATCTCACTCAATTAGTTGCATTGCTGCAATTAATTGATATGTTCAACTTATATTCAAACTTTATAACTTAGATATGCAATTATACTTATTTTATAAATTGTCAACCATAACTTTTTACCATGTAGTCTAGAATAAAGTAGTCTTAAGAATGCCCGCAATGCACAGCATACTAGGGGCTTTTGGCATGTACATCTCATTAAGAAATATATCTTGTCTACCATGTATCATTGTACCATGTCACAATAAAGTATTATTATTATTATTATTATTATTATTATAAATGAGACCACAAAAACGAAAATACATCAATAAATACCATACGAAAATCGACTGCAAAGTCGCTGTTTTAATCGAAAAAAACGTTGTTGTTTTTTTTCATTATGCAGTGTGTGCTGCAGGATTTTTTTTATACTGCGCACACTGACCACACAGACCAATTCTTTCATATGTATGTCTACCAGACGTTTTCTGCATAAATTGAGGCCGCTAGAATTTGGGCGTACTAGTACGGCACCAACCCCTGCTCGTAAAACGTACTAGTACGACACCGACCCCGAAAGGGTTAATACAGTGGACCCGCGAGTTACGGTCACCTCAGAAATCGAACAATTATGTAAGTTTAATATTGTAAGTGCTTTTGTATGTGTATTCTTGGGGGTCTGAAAGGACTAATCAAATTTACATTTTTCCTTAAGGGAACAAATTCGTTCGGTAATGGCACTTGAACAGCCTTCTGGAATGAATAATGACCGAAACTCGGGGGTCCACTGTATATTTATAGATAGGGTTGTAAAAGAAGTAAATGCTAGGGTGTTGGGGAGAGGGGTGGGATTAAATTATGGGGAATCAAATGCAAAATAGGAGTTGACACAGTTACTTTTTGCTAATTATACTGTGCTTATGGGAGATTCTTAAGAAAAGTTGCAAAAGTTAGTGGACGAGTTTGGGAGGGTGTGTAAAGGTAGAAAGTTGAAAGTGAACATAGATAAGAGTAAGGTGATGAGGGTATCAAACAATTTAACCCTTTGGGGGTCCAAGGGGGGTCTCTGAAACTCGTTCTCAGGGTCCACGAATTTAAAAAAAAAAAAAAAAAAAAAATTTTCTTATGGAATGATAGAGAATCTTTTTCCGATCATAACGCCACAAAAATTATGAAATTTGATCGAAAACTAACGGAATTATGCTTTCGCGAAATTAGCGGTAGCCATGACACTTACGCATCCGCGATTTTGCCCACTTTGAGCCCTATTTTTGGCACATTCCAATGTTTCAGTCTACTAAAATTATAGCTATTTCGCTAGAACTCCATTTTTTCTATCGATTGAGTACAAGAAACTGCCTATTTACCAATTTCAACTACCCAAAATAGTGGTCAGAAAATAGCAATTTGGCCAATTTCAAACAAATTTCAAACGATGCCAATTTCAAAATAGGGTCCAGAATAAACAACAGACATTCCTGGCACTAAAATAACATCTCTGTTCATTAGTTACGTCTCCAGGCCCCCGTTTCATTACTTTTGCTTTCCATTTTGAATTTTTATTCTCACAAAAAAACAGAAAATTTATTGTTATGTATACAACTGCATCATTGTAAAATAGGTATAAATAATATCAAAGCACTTGTGCATGAATATTAGACTCTCCATTTGATGTGTATTGGACGCATGGTGTGATTTGTTTACTCTTGAACATCGTCAAAAATCGAACATTTTCGCTACTTTGAGCTCAATTTCAAGGTACAGTGGACCCCCGAGTTTCGTAAGGTTCTTACTTCGTAAACATCGTGTTTCGTAAGCTTTTTACAATTTCGAGAATCGTAAAACGGCTCGTGTTTCATAATGTATTAGACCTGTCCGCCTGCTCTGCGCCTGCGCGGGACGCAGGACGCCGCCAGTGAAGCGTTGTTTACCATTGAGAGAACATTACCTAGCACGCTCTTTCAAGCATTCACACTACATTTGGTGTTTTTTTTTGGTGCTTTAGCGATTGTCACTGTGAAATAAGTCACCATGGGTCCAAAGAAGCTTCCTAGTGGCACCCCTGTGGTAAAGAAAGTGAGGAACACCATCGAACTGAAGAAAGAGATTATAGAAAAATATGAGAGTGGCGTACGTCTGAGTGATCTTGCCAGGATGTACAACAAAACCCCTTCTACTATCAGCTCTATCCTGGCAAAGAGAAATGAGATCAAGGAAGCTAATGTTGCAAAAGGGGTTGATATGTTAACGAAAAATAGATCGAAAACAGTGGATGAGGTTGAGAAGTTGTTGTTGGTGTGGATCCATGAAAAACAGAGAGCGGGTGATAGTATTTCCATGGCGATAATTTGTGAAAAGGCAAGGAAGTTGCACGCAGATCTTGTCAAGACAATGCCTGCAACCAGTGGTGAGACAAGTGATTTTAAAGCCAGCAAAGGCTGGTTTGACAGGTTTAAGAAACGTAGTGGCATACACAGTGTTGTGAGGCATGGTGAGGCAGCCAGCTCAGACAAACGTGCAGCTGAAAAATTTGTGCATGAATTCCAGGGGTTCGTAGAGGCTGAACAATTCCTCCCCCAACAAGTGTTTAACTGTGATGAAACAGGCCTGTTTTGGAAGAAAATGCCCAACAGGACCTACATTACTCAGGAGGAAATGGCACAGCCAGGACACAAGCCTATGAAAGACAGGCTAACTCTCATGTTTTGTTCTAATGCTAGTGGGGATTTTAAAGTGAAGCCTTTACTGGTGTATCACTATGAAAATCCCAGACCCTTCAAGAATCACAGTGTTGACAAGAATAATTTGTGTGTGCATTGGAAGGCTAACACCAAGGCATGGGTCACTACGGAGATTTTCAAGGAATGGGTGACTGGAGTGTTTGGCCCTACTGTGAAGAAATACCTCTTGGAAAAGAAATTGCCACTCAAGTGCCTCCTCATACTGGACAATGCTCCTGCTCACCCTCACAACTTGCAAGAGTGTTTGTCTGACAAGTTTAATTTCATCAGAGTGAAGTTTTTGCCTCCTAACACCACTCCTCTCCTCCAGCCCATGGACCAGCAGGTCATTTCCAACTTCAAGAAACTGTACACCAAAGCACTGTTTGAAAAGTGCTTTGAAGTGACCTCGGACACTGAGTTGACCCTAAGAGAGTTCTGGAAAGATCACTTCAACATTGTGCAATGCTTATAGGTAAGGCTTGGGAGGGAGTGACTTCCAGGACTTTGAACTCTGCTTGGAGACCATTGTGGCCAGGTTGTGTCCAACAGAGGGATTTTGAAGGATTTGAGGCTGACCCTGACCTTGACCCTGACGACCCTGTGCATGTTGTGGAAGATATTGTGGCATTGGGGAACAACCTGGGGTTGGAGGTGAGTGGTGAGGATGTGGAAGAGTTGGTGGAGGCCCACAGGGTAGAGCTAACAACTGAAGAGCTGCAAGAGCTTCATCTGGAACAGCAACAGACCACAGCTGAGGTTATTGCTTCAAAGGAGGGTGAGAGACAGAAGGAGGTGCCCTCTTCAGTGCTTAAGGAGATGTGTACAAAGTGTAATGAGTTGCAGACATTTGTTGAAAGACACCACCCTGAGCAAGCTGAAATGAGCCTTCTGTGCAGCCACTTCAGTGACAGAGCCATGTCGCACTTCAGGAAAGTGTTGAAGGGTCGCCAGAAACAGAGGACTCTGGACAGTTACTTCACCAGGCAGGGGTCTGGTGACTCTCAAGCTGGTCCTAGTGGCATTAAAAGACCAAAAAGGGAAGTAACCCCAGAGAGGGACTTGTTACCTGAAGTCCTTTTGGAGGGGGATTCCCCTTCCAACCACTAACTCCCTGCCCCTATCAGCAACTCTACCTTCCAGATGCCTGCAACTCTTCAATAAAGGTAAGTAAATGTATATATATATATATATATATATATACTATATTGTTTTTAATTTAGTTTGTGAATATTTTTTTGTGGAACGGATTAATTGTATTTACATTATTTCTTATGGGAAATAATGGTTCGAATTTCGTAAACTTCGTGTTAAGTACTAGCTCCTGGAACGGATTAATTACGATACTCGGGGGTCCACTGTACTTGTTGTCAAACCAATCAAAATCATCTCTATTTCTGTAATATATCTTCCATTCTATCAAATGAGAACAAGAAAACAAGAATACAACAATAAATACCATACGAAAATAGACTGCAAAGTCGCTGTTTTAAACCAAAAACACGGTCAGAGTTTTTTTTTCCTCATTATGCAATGTGTGGTGCAGGAATTTTTTTATACTGCGCACACTGACCGCACAGACCCATTCTATCACATCTAGGCCTAACAGCCTGTTTCTGCTTGATTTGAGGGTGCTAGAATTTAGGCGTACTAGTACGTCAATAACCCCAGTGCGTAAGACGTACTAGTACGACCAAAACCCCGAAAGGGTTAAATAAAGAAAAATTGGATATCACACTGGAGAGAGGGATTATGGATAAAGTGAATGTTTTCAGATATTTGGGAGTTGGCTTGTCAGCGGATGGGTTTATGAAGGATGAGGTTAACCATAGAATTGATGAATGAAAAAATGTGAGTGGTGCATTGAGGTATCTGTGGAGACAAAAACATTATCCATGGAGGCAAAGACGGGAATGTACGAAAGTATAGTGGTACCAACACTCTTATATGGGTGTGAAGCATGGGTTGCAAATGCTGCAGCAAGGAGACGGCTGGAGGCAATGGAAATGTCCTGTCTAAGGGCAATGTGTGGTGTTAATATTATGCAGAAAATTCGAAGTGTGAAAATTAGAAGGAGGTGTGGAGTTACTAAAAGTATTTGTCAGAGGGCTGAAGAGATGTTGTTGAGGTGGTTTGGTCATTTAGAGAGAATGGATCAAAGTAGAATGACTTGGAGAGCGTATAAATCTGTAGGGGAAGGTTGGAGGGAGGGGCTAAAGTTGTGGGTGAGGGGCTTGGGCTTCGCTTCCAGCAAGCATGTGTGAGCATGTTAGATAGGAGTGAATGGAGACGAATGGTTTTTGGGACCTGACGAGCAGTTGGAGTGTGACCAGGGTAATATTTAGTGAAGGGATTCAGGGAAACCAGTTAATTGATTTAGTTGGACTTGAGTCCTGAAACTGTCCACAAGTAGATCTACGTTCACTCACGTACTGAAATAGTCACAATCACACCAACAGGTGAACATTTTCACCTGCCTTGGTCATTTACTATTGCCTATAAATATATAGTACAAAGTATTTATAGGTCCCAGCAATGTTTTAGACATCTTGGAGTATATATGAAACTCCTTGAAGAATGGTGTTATGACAACTGTCAGATAACTACTGATAAGGCAGTGACATTGATGAATGAATGTGTGCAGGAAACCCTCACTTTGTTTTCAGTCTGTATCTGTCTATCTATCTGTCTGTCTATCTGTCTGTATCTGTCTATCTGTCTGTATCTGTCTATCTGTCTGTATCTGTCTATCTGTCTGTCTATCTGTATCTGTCTGTGTCTGTGTCTATCTGTCTGTGTCTGTGTCTGTCTGTCTATATGTCTGTCTGTTTGTCTATATGTCTGTCTGTCTGTCTGTCTATATGTCTGTCTAGCTCTGCTTATCTGGCTTTCTGTCTGCCTGCCTATGTGTGCCTGGAGTACAGTGGTACCTCGACTTACGTTTTTAATCCGTCAGAGAGGTCATTTCTTAAGACGAAACAAACGTAACACGAATCAATTTTCCCCATAAGAAATAATGGAAATAAATTTAATCCGTCCAAGACTTCCAAAAGTAGTTAAATAAAATATTTTTTAGAACTTTTGGACATTAAATAATACAGAATTGAATAAAGAATACATAAATACATGCAAATATTTTACAATAACATGTCACTTACATTTATTGAAGAGTTGTTGATGTGTGGAGGAAGTGAGGAGGGAGAAGGTGGAGTAGTATGCTAGTGTTTGGAAGGGAATCCTTCCATTAACACTGCAGGTGGTAAGTTCTTTTCTGGGGTTACTTCCCTTTTTCTTTGAATGCCACTAGGACCAGCTTGAGAGTCACTGGACCTCTTTCTAACAACAAATTTGTCCAGGGAGATCTGTGTCTGGCGATTCTTTAAAACATCCCTGAAGTGGGACACCACAGTGTCATTGTACAGGTTGCCAGCACGGCCTGCAACAGCATGGTTAGGGTGATATTCATCCATAAATGCTTGCACATCACTCCATTTGGCACAGATCTCCCTAATCCTTGAAGAAGGCACATTCTTCCATTTTTGTTCCACCTCCACCTCCTCCTCTGAACCATTGTCCTGACCTCTGCTCTCTTGTTCCAGTTGCTGTTGAAGCTCTTGCAGATCTTCAGTGGTTAGCTCTTCCTTGTGCTCCTCCACCAACTGTTCCACATCGTCACCACTCACCTCTAACCCCAAAGACTTGCCCAATTCCACAATTTCTTCCAAAACAGGCTCAGGCTCAGGCTCAGGCTCAGGGTTCTGAGGCTCAGCCCCAAAACCTTCAAAATCCCTCCCTAGGACACAGTCTGGCCACAATTTTCTCCAGGCAGAGTTCAAAGTCCTGGTAGTCACTCCCTCCCAAGCCTTACCTATAAGGTGTACACAATGCAGCATATGGAAATGGTTTTCCAAAATTCTCTTAGGGTTATGTTCATGTCTGTGGTCACATCAAAGCACTTTTGAAACATTGCTTTGGTATAGAGTTTTTTAAAGTTGGAAATGACCTGCTGGTCCATGGGCTGGAGGAGAGGAGTGGTATTAGGGGGCAAGAACTTCACTTTGATGAATTTAAACTCCTCCACAATTTTCTCTACCAAGTTTGGAGGATGACAAGGAGCATTGTCCATTATCAGGAGGCACTTAAGTGGCAAATTATTGTCCAATAGATATTTCTTCACACTGGGGCCAAACACTTCATTGAACCAATCTAAGAAAATGTCCTTTGTGACCCAAGCCTTTTGTTAGACTTCCACATCACACACAAGTTAGACTTGCTGACACCGCATCTGCCAAACACTCGGGATTTTCAAAAGATACACCAGTAAAGGCTTCACTTTGCAATCACCACTGGCATTGGCACACAGCATCAAAGTTAGCCTGTCTTTCATAGGCTTATGTCCTGGCTGTGCCTTTTCCTCCTGAGTAATGTAGGTCCTGTTGGGCATTTTCTTCCAAAACAGGCCTGTTTCATCACAATTAAACACTTGTTGGGGAGGAATTGTTCAGCCTCTAGGTACTCCTGGAATTCAGGCACATATTTTTCAGCCGCACTTTTGTCACAACTGGCTCCCTCACCATGCCTCACAACACTATGTATGCCAGTACGCTTCTTAAATTTTTGAAACCAGCCTCTGCTGGCTTTAAATTCGCTCACTTCACTCGTTGCAGGCATTTTCTTAAGGAGATCATCATGCAACTGCCTTGCTTTTTCACATATTATTCCCTCCGAAACAGTATCTCCTGCTAACTGTTTCTCGTTGATCCACACCAACAACAACCTTTCCACATTTTCCAGCACTTGTGGTCTGTGTTTTGTGATCACAGATGCACCTTTGCAACAACTGCTTCCTTGATTTTACTTAAATATTTCTTATCCACAATGGTAGAGATGGTAGAATAGGGTTTACCATACAGCCTGGCCAGCTCACTGATACGCACTCCACTTTCATATTTTTCTATTATCTCCTTCTTCATTTCTATCGTAAATATATTTCTGTTCCTCTTTGCCACAGGCTTAGCACTAGGATCTTTCCTTGGACCCATGGTAGCTTATTTAGCAGTTGCAAGCACTAAAAACAGTGGAATAATGACAATATACTGGTATGAATGCGTGGGTGTGGGTGGGTGGTCGCTCTCGCTTGTAAACACTAGCACACTGACGCTCCCTGGAGTGCGCGCTCAGCTGGGCTCCAAGCGAACAGGTCCGGTACGAAAGGCGTAAGACGAATCAAACAACGGATGTCGCATACAAATTTCTTACGTTATAAGTAACGGATATCGAATATAACGTAAGGTGATAACAACGTAAGTCGAGGTACCACTGTATATGAAACTCCTTGAAGAATGGTGTTATGACAAGTGTCAGATAACACTGACAGCCCAATGACAGTGTCTGTCTGTCTAGTTCTGCTTATCTGTCTCTGCCTGCCTGTGTGTGTGTGTCTTTCCGTCTGCTTGTCTCAGTCTCAGAGTGCGGCTCGTAAACCAACAGGCATTATACACGATGCATTAGTGACAGGACAATGCGTATTACTTGCTAGTCATGCTTATTATGTCTTATATCTACAAGCATTGTATAGCACTTTGCCTGGAATTTTTGGGTTATCCTAGGTAATTTACACTATGTATAATAACTGTACAGTGGACCCTCGGTTAACGAATACCCCGGAAATCGTGCAATTATGTAAGTATAATTTTGTAAGTTCTTGTGGAAGTGTAGTTTTGGGGGTCTGAAATAGACTAACCTACATGACATTATTTCTTAAGGACGTAAATTCGTTCGGTAATGGCACTTGAGCAGGCTTCTGCAATGAATTTTTTTCGTTAACCGAGGGTCCACTGTACTTATGTGTATATGTGAGAGAGAGAGAGAGAGAGAGAGAGAGAGAGAGAGAGAGAGATTACAGATATATATAGATAGACAGATATAGACAGATACAGACAGAGATATAGACAGCCAGAGACAGCCAGCCTGCCAAATACATAAGAACATAAAAAAGAAGGAACACTGCAGCAGGCCTACTGGCCCATGCAAGGCAGGTCCATGTCACCCCTTGGCTTAGACCAATGACCCACCTAGTCAGGTCACATCCTCTGAAGGAAGGAGCATGGCATCAGACCTAGTAGCACAAGCTAGTCAGGTCCAACTCACACCCACCCACAGCCACTCATGTATTTATATAACCTATTTTTACTTTCCTCTTATAAGGGGAGTGTTAATGCGACATGACATCAGTGAATCCCTGGTGTTTGCCACACTATTTGCTCTAGCTGGCACTCAATTGAACTGGTGCTCCCACAAGGTACTAAGTGGTCCAGGATTTTTTTAATACTGCGCACACTGAGGGCACAGACCCATTCTCTCATGTCTAGGCGACTCAGGCCTATCGCACTAAATTTGAAGGAATGAAAAATAAAACGTAGATCTATGTTCAGACAGTTAAAGGGTTAATATGTACTAGAGAAATTGATTCGCCGAAACAAGAGGAGATATAAAAAAGACCTGGAAGACACACACTCAAATTCTAGGCACCCATAAACTAAAAAACTAGAGATATTGTCCTAACTAAACCAAATGAAGCCCAACAACAGGCAATTGATACAGTTAACAAGATAAATGACTTTTTTTCAACCATAGGATAAAATATCCCCAGTAAAATCCCAGGTGCCAACGCCCGAGCAAGCGATTATTTAGATGGGAATTTCTCTTCCTCCTCCTATTTTGCAACATCAAGCTCACAGAAGTCACTACAATTTTTAAGTCAAAAAAGAAATCAGGAAATCTGGCACAAGTTCCTCCATTACTGTATAAATGAGCCACTCATGTTCTCTCACCTGCTATTACATTAATTACTCTTTAACAAATCACTAGAAACCAGCACTTTCCCAGCACTACTCAAGATAGCCAGGGTCACAGCAATACACAAAGGTGGTGACCCCACAGATGTGAACAACTACAAGCCAATTTCAAACTTACCAATGATATCCAAAATCTTCAAGAAACTTATACACAAGAGACTATATTCCTTTATAACAGTGCAAAGCATCCTCAACCCCTGACTTCAGAAAAAACAAAAGCACAAACGATGCAACTGTAAAAATGCTAGACCTGCTTTACACTGCACTTGAAAAAAAATGAATTTCCTTTAGGACTCTTTATCGACCTAAGGAAAGCATTTGATACAGTAGACCACAGCATCCTACTCCATAAACTTGAGCATTACAGCATAAGAGGCCACGCACTTACATATTTCAAATCCTACCTAACTAATAGGCAGCAATACGTCTCTATTAAGGACACAACCTCATCAATAAGACCACTGGATACTAGAGTACCACAGGGAAATGTCCTTGGTCCCCTGCTCTTCCTCTTAGACATCAATGATCTACCTACTGTTTCAAAACACCTTAAGCCTATTCTCTTTGCTGATGATACGACATATGTCATCTCACACCCTAATCTTGCCTCACTTAACGCTATTGTTAATGAAGAACTAGTTAAAATATCGACCTGGATGACTGCTAATAAACTTACACTTAATACTGACAAAACCTTCTACATCCTGTTTGGAAACAGAACAGGTGCTGCCCAGCTGAACATAACGATTGACAACACTCCTATTGCTAGACATAAGGAGGGCAAATTCCTGGGCCTGCACCTTGACAGCAACCTGAAATTCAACACCCATATCCAAATAATAACAAAGAAAGTATCCAAAACAGTTGGGATCCTGTCTAAGATGCATTACTACGTACCGCAATCAGCCCTACTCACACTATACGTATTATTCATTCATCTATCCCTACCTCACCTATGCTATTTGTGCATGGGGATCAACAGCAGCAACTCACCTAAAGCCAATGATAACCCAACAGAAAGCCGCAGTAAGAATTATCACGCAATCCAATGCAAGACAGCACACCCCCCCACTTTTCAAAGACCTAAACCTACTCACCGTACAGAACATTCACACCTACTATTGTGCAATCTACATTTACAGAACCATAAACTCTAATTTTAACTCGGAACTAAAACAATTTCTTGATAGTTGCAACAGGACCCAAAGACACGACACCAGACACAAAAATCTCTGACATTCCCCGTGTCCGGCTAAACCTATAAAAAAAAATTTGATGTACGTAAATAAAAGGGCCTAGAATCTGGAACTCCCTGCCTGTAAACTCTAGAACCGCAGACTCAACCACCATTTTCAAACCTACCATTAAAAAACATCTCGTCTCCCTAACACACCCCATCATCAGCTAACCAAATGAAAACCACCAAATTCTCTTTTTTGTATCATGAACACACTCAAAACAATATAGACTTACTCTCGTTATCTGTAACTCCCCCATAATTTACACCTACACCCACCCAAATGACTGTAAACAGCAGCAGCGGCATCCGAGCTCCGTACTTTTCTCATCATCCAGAGTTTATCAATGCTCCTATGATGACCTAGCTGCAAGCAAAACTGCACTAACCAACGTAGCATCCAGAATGACCCAAAAATACCAGCAGTGAGACCTACAAACCAAATAAACTGACGATTAAAGGAAGACTGCCCCGATGCCAAACAAACGCTTACCAGCCTACAGCTTAATCTTGCCGCACCAACTTCTCCGACTACTGTGTTAAAATGAGAAGTAACATCAGAAGGACCAATTCCAAAATCAACAAGAAAACACCAAGAAATCTACTAGTCAACTTGTCTACCCAGGATGCCGGTACACCCTCCACCCCTCTCACCACGACCCAGGGCAACGCATCAACAACAAACATGGCTGCCTCCCCCACAAGCTCCCCCTTCACTGGTTTCACCCCAGATAATCTCTCAGGTATGACGAATGATCCAGATACACTAAAGTCATACATCATCAAATTAATCAATGAAAATATGGACCAACGTAAAGCACTTCTGCAACAAGATACCAGGATGACACAACTTGAAAACAAAATCCTCAGCCTTGAACAAAAGTTAACAACATCTGGAATGACTGATTTTGGCAAAACCCTCCAAACTGTCATTGATAGCCACTCTGAACAGATAACATCTATAAACACAAAGGTTGAGGAAGCATTAAAGGAGTGGAAGAACAACATGGATAACCAGTTTAATGACT
>WNWK01051713.1:0-12397 GCA_009830355.1 Cherax destructor | reverse complement strand
TTCAATTATTTTAGTTTAAAAATTGTGTTTGCAGGGGAAAATTAAACCTTTAAACTTTGGAAAAATGAATGAAATTTTAAAAATTTTTTTCTGAGATTTTAATGTTTCAAGTTTTTTTGAAAAAAATAAAAATTATTGTATAAAAAATTTTTTTTAAAGGGGTTTTAAAAGGGGTTTAAAAAAAAATATGTAAAATAATTTAAAAATATGCAAAATCAAAAAATTTTTTTATTATTTTTGACGATTCAACATTTTCAAGGATTTTTTTAAAAACTTTTTTTTAGATAAAATATCCATGATAACCTCCTCAAAAAAATCATTTTCCCCGCTTATTTTTTCCCATTAATTTAAATTGCAGTAGAAATTCTTTTTAAAAAAGTTTGAAAACCCAAGTTTTTTAAAGAAAAAAAATGAGTTTTTAAAAAGGCATAAAACCCGTTTAAAATTAAAATGAAAAAAAAACCCTTTTTAATTTTTTTTCCCAAAGTTTTTTGATTAATTTTTGTAAAAAATAATTTTAAAAATTTTTAAAAATATTTTTTTTTATTGATTTTTAAAGGGTTTTTTTCAAAATATGTAAATAATTTATAAATTTTAAAAATCTAAAAACTTTTTTATTGCATTTTGACGATTCATCTTTTTTAAAGGGATTTTCTAAAAAACCTTTTTTAATAAATCCAAAATTAGCTTAAAAAAAAAAAAAAATCATTAAATTTAAACTTTTTCCCAATAAATTTCAATTGTGAAAATTCTATTTATAAGTTTGATAATTTAATTATTTTACTAAAATTGAGTTTTTGAAAAACCCCCAAATTTAAAAAGGGAAATAGGGAAAATAAAAAAAAAACCCATTTTTTTAAAAATTTTAAATTTTTCTGTTTTTTTAAAAAAATTATGAAATATTTAAATAAAAATTTTTTTTATGGGTTTTTAAAAAAGGAATTTAAAAAAAAATATGTTAATTTAAAATAGAAAAATGCTATAAAACATTATTTTATTGATTTTTTAAACGATTAAAGGAATTTTAAAGGGATTTTCTAAAAACTTTTTTTTTTGGAAAAATATACCATGAAATAATAAAAAAATCATAAAATTTTTCGATATTTTTTCCCAAAATTTTCAAGTAGTAGAAATTTTTTTTAAAAATTTGATAATCTAAAAATTTTTAAAAGAAAAGAATGATTTTTGTCAAAAAAGCCCCTAAACCCCTTTAAAACGTCAAAATATGCAATAAAACCATTTTACTTTTTTCAAACCCTTTTTAATGTTTATTTTTTAAAATTAATATAAAATATTGAAATATTAAATTAAATTTTTATAGTTTTTTAAGGGGTTTTAAAAAAAATTTTAAAATAATATTTAAATATGAAAAAATGCTATAAAAAAATAATTTATTTCTTTTTTGAGATTAAGAACTTTTCAAGGATTTTCTAAAAAACTTTTTTTTTAGAAAAAATATACCGGATAAGTTTCCCCAAAAAAATCAAAAAATTTGTTTTTTCTCAAAATTTCTTGTAGTAAAAATTCTATTTAAAAGTTTTATTATCTAAGTATTTTACCTAAAATATGAGTTTTGTCGAAAGCACTTAAACTGCTCTAAACGTCGAAATATGCAATAAAATACCATTTTAGCACATTTTTCTGAGATTTTAATGTTTCAGTATTTTTGAAAATAATAATAAATATTGTATAATAATATTGATTTTATGATTTTTAAGGATTTTCAAAAATATGTAAATAATTTATAATATGCAAAATTGTAAAAATAGTTTAGAAATTAATATTTTAATTTCAGTATTGAAAAAATATAAATATTAAAAATTTATTTTTTGTTATGTTAAGAAATATTTATTAAAGAAATATTTGCATTTGACATTGATTAGGATTTTCAAACTTTTAGATAATATCATAGTAGTCAAAATATAATCTACTTTCCATAAATTTCATGTAAAATTTTTAAGTTTAATATTACTAAAAATGAGTTGTCAGAAAAGCACTCAAACTTAACTGAAATATGAATAAATACCATTTTAAATTTATTTATGTTTTATTTGAAAATATGAAATATTTATAATATTTATTTTATGTTTTAAGGATTTAAAAATGTAAATATTATAATATAAAATGCTATAAAATATTTTATTGCATTTGACGATTCAACATTTTCAAGATTTTTAAACTTTTTAGATAAAATATCCATAGTAAGCCTCAAAATCATAAATTCGTTACTTTTCCATAAATTTCAATTGAGAAATTTATTTAAAAGTTTGATAATCAAGATTTTAGCTAAAATGAGTTTTGTCAAAATAAACCTAAAGTCGAAATATGCAATAAATACCATTTTGCATTTTCTAATTTATGTTCAATTTTGAAAAAATATAAATATTTATAATAATATTGATTTTAGATTTTTAAAGATTAAAAATATGTAAATAATTTATAATATGCAAAATGCTATAAAACATTATTTTATTGCATTTTGACGATCAAGGCATTTTCAAGATTTTAAAACTTTTTAGATAAAATATACCATAGTAATTAAAAATATAAAATGTATTTCCATAAATTTCAATTGAGTAGAAATTTATTTAAAAGTTTGATAATCTAATATTTTAGCTAAAAATGAGTTTTGTCAGAAAGCACAAACCTCTAAAATCGAAATATGCAATAAAATACCATTTTAGAATTTTCTAAACTTTTAATGTTTCATGTATTTTTGAAAATAATATGAAATATTGTATAATAATATTGATTTTATTTTATAGATTTTTAAAGGGATTTTTAAAAATATGATAAATAATTTATAATATGCAAAATGCTATAAAACATTATTTTATTGCATTTTTGACGATTCAAGGCATTTTCAAGTATTTTCTGAAAACATTTTTTAGAAAATATACCTATGAGTAAGCTTAAAAAATCATAAATTTCGCTTACTTTTCCATAAATTTCAATTGCATAGAAATTCTATTTAAAAGTTTGATAATCTAAATTTTAGCTAAAAATGAGTTTTGTCAGAAAGCACTCAAACCGCTCTAAAACGTCGAAATATGCAATAAAATACCATTTTAGCACATTTTTCTAATTTTAATGTTTCATGTATTTTTGAAAAGAATATGAAATATTGTATAATAATATTGATTTTTAAGATTTGTTAAAGGATTTTAAAAATATGTAAATAATTATATATATGCAAAAATGCTATAAAACATTATTTTATTGCATTTTTGACGATTCAAGCATTTTCAAGAATTTTCTGAAAAACTATTTTTTTAGATAAAATATCCTATGAGTAGCTTCCTTGAAAAAATCATAAAATTTTGCTTACTTTTCCCATAAATTTCAATTGTAGTAAAATTCTATTTAAAAGTTTGATAATCTAAGATTTTAGCTAAAAATGAGTTTTGTAGAAAAGCACTCAAACCGCTCTAAAACGTCGAAATATGCAATAAAATACCATTTTAGCACATTTTTCTAATTTTTAATGTTTCATGTATTTTTGAAAATAATATGAAATATTGTATAATAATATTGATTTTATAGATTTTTAAAGGATTTTAAAAATATGTAAATAATTATAATATGCAAAATGCTATAAAACGTTATTTTATTGCATTTTTGACTATTCAAGGCATTTTCAAGGATTTTCTGAAAAAATTTTTTTAGATAGAATATAGCTATGAGAAAGCCTCTAAAAAAATCATAAAATTTCGCTTACTTTTCCCATAAATTTCAATTGCAGTAGAAATTTATTTAAAAGTTTGATAATCTAAGAATTTTAGCTAAAAATGAGTTTTGTCAGAAAAGCACTCAAACCGCTCTAAAACGTCGAAATATGCAATAAAATACCATTTAGCATATTTTTCTAAATTTTAATGTTTATGTATTTTTGAAAAATAATATGAAATATTTATAATAATATTGATTTTTATAGATTTTTAAGGATTTTTAAAAATATGTAAATAATTTATAAATATTCAAAATGCTATAAAACGTTATTTTATTGCATTTTTGACGATTCAAGGCATTTTCAAGGATTTTCTGAAAACTTTTTTTAGATAAAATATACCTATGAGTAAGCTCTAAAAAAAAAAATCATAAAATTTCGCTTACTTTTCCCATAAATTTCAATTGAGTAGAAATTCTATTAAAAGTTTGATAATCTAAGATTTTAGCTAAAAATGAGTTTTGTCAGAAAAGCACTCAAACCGCTCTAAAACGTCGAAATATGCAATAAAATACCATTTTAGCACATTTTCTAATTTTAATGTTTCATGTATTTTTGAAAATATATGAAATATTTATAATAATATTGATTTTATAGATTTTAATAGGGATTTTTTAAAAATATGTAAATAATTTAATAATATGCAAAAATGCTATAAAACGTTATTTTATTGCATTTTTTGACGATTCAAGGCATTTTCAAGGATTTTCTGAAAAAATATTTTTTTTAGATAAAATATACCTATGAGTAAGCTCCTAAAAAAATCATAAAATTTGCTTACTTTTCCCATAAATTTCAATTGCAGTAGAAATTCAGTAGAAATTCTATTTAAAAGTTTGATAATCAAGATTTTAGCTAAAAATGAGTTTTGTCAGAAAAGCACTCAAACCGACTCTAAAACGTCGAATATGCAATAAAATACCATTTCTAGCAATTTTTCTAAATTTTAATGTTTCATGTATTTTTGAAAATAATATGAAATATTGTATAATAATATTGATTTTTATAGATTTTTAAAGGATTTTAAAATATGTAAATAATTATAAATATCAAAATGCTAAAACGTTATTTTATTGTATTTTTGACGATTCAAGGCATTTTCAAGGATTTTCTGAAAAACTTTTTTTAGATAAATATACCTATGAGTAAGCCTCAAAAAAATATAAAATTTCGCTTACTTTTCCCATAAATTTCAATTGCAGTAGAAATTTATTAAAAGTTTGATAATCTAAGTATATTTAGCTAAAAATGAGTTTTTCAGAAAAGCACTCAAACCGCTCTAAAACGTCGAAATATGCAATAAAATACCATTTTAGCACATTTTCTAATTTTAATGTTTCATGTATTTTTGAAAAATATATGAAATATTTATATAATATTGATTTTTATAGATTTTTAAAGGATTTTTAAAAATATGTAAATAATTTATAAATATAAAATGCTATAAAACGTTATTTTATTGCATTTTTGACGATTCAAGGCATTTTCAAGGATTTTCTGAAAACTATTTTTTTAGATAAATATACCTATGAGTAAGTCTCTCAAAAAAATCATAAAATTTCGCTTACTTTTCCCATAATTTCAATTCAGTAGAAATTTATTTAAAGTTTGATAATCAAGAATTTTAGCTAAAAATGAGTTTTGTCAGAAAAGCACTCAAACGCTCTAAAACGTCGAAATATGCAATAAAATACCATTTTAGCACATTTTTCTAAATTTTAATGTTTCATGTATTTTTGAAAATAATATGAAATATTGTATAATAATATTGATTTTATAGATTTTTAAGGATTTTAAAAATATGTAAATAATTTATAAATATAAAAATGCTATAAAACATTATTTTATTGCATTTTTGACGATTCAAGGCATTTTCAAGGATTTTCTGAAAAACTATTTTTTAGATAAATATACCTATGAGTAAGCCTCCTCAAAAAATAAAATTTTCGCTTACTTTTCCCATAAATTTCAATTGCAGTAGAAATTTATTTAAAAGTTTGATAATCTAAGAATTTTAGCTAAAAATGAGTTTTGTCAGAAAACACTCAAACCTTAAAACGTCGAAATATGCAATAAATACATTTTAGCAATTTTTCAAATTTTAATGTTTCAGTTTTTTGAAAATAATATGAAATATTTATAATAATATTGATTTATAGATTTTAATGGATTTTTAAAAATATGTAAATAATTTATAAATATCAAAATGCTATAAACGTTATTTTATTGCATTTTTGACGATTCAAGGCATTTTCAGGATTTTCTGAAAATTTTTTTTAGATAAAATATACCTATGAGTAAGCTCTGAAAAAAATTAAAATTTGCTATTTTCCCATAAATTTAATTGAGTAGAAACTCTATTTAAAAGTTTGATAATCTAAGAATTTTAGGTAAAAATGAGTTTTGTCAGAAAAGCACTCAAACTTCTTAAAACGTAGAAATATGCAATAAAATACAATTTTAGCACATTTTTCTAGATTTTAATGTTTCATGTATTTTTTGAAAAATAATATGAAATATTGTATAATAATATTGATTTTTATAGATTTTTAAAGGGATTTTTAAAAATATGTAAATAATTTATATATATGCAAAATGCTATAAAACATTATTTTATTGCATTTTTTGACGATTCAAGGCATTTTCAAGGATTTTCTGAAAAACTGTTTTTTTTAGATAAAATATACCTATGAGTAAGCCTCTTCAAAACAAAATCATAAAATTTCACTTACTTTTCGCTTAAATTTCAATTGCAGTAGAAATTCTATTTAGAAGTTTGATAATCTAAGTATTTTAGCTGAAAAATGAGTTTTTTTCTGAAAAGCACACAAACCACTCTAAAACGTAGAAATATGCAATAAAATACCATTTTATCACATTTTTCTAAATTTTTAATGTTTCATGTATTTTTGGAAAAATAATATGATAATATTCTATAATAATTTTGATTTTTTTATAGATTTTTAATGGGATTTTTTAAAATTATGTAAATAATTTATAAATTATTCGATTTTTTAAAAATATGTAAATAATTTATAAATTATTAGATTTTTTAAAAATATGTAAATAATTTAAAAATTATTAGGTAGTAGGTTGGTAGACATCAACCACCCAGGGAGGTACTACCGTCCTGCCCGGTGACTGTGAAACAGAAACCTGAAACTGTTTTACATGATGGTAGGATTGCTGGTGTCTTTTTTCTGTCTCATAAACACGCTGAATAACAGGTATATCACATTACACTGGCATACACATGCATATATATACGTACACACATCTAGTTTTTTCTTCTTTTTCTTAATAGCTCTTGTTCTTTTTATTTTCTCTATTGTCCATGGGGAAGTGGAAAAGAATCTTTCCTCCGTAAGCAATGCGTGTCGTATGAGGAGACTAAGATGCCGGGAGCAATGAGCTATAACCCCTTCTCCTGTACAAATCTACTAAAAACGAGAAGAAAAACTTTATAAAACTGGGTTGTCTGAATGTGCGTGGATGTAGTGCGGATGATAAGAAAGAGATGATTGACGATGTTATGAATGAAAAGAAGTTGGATGTCCTGGCCCTAAGCGAAACAAAGCTGAAGGGGGTAGGCGAGTTTCAGTGGGGAGAAATAAATGGGATTAAGTCAGGAGTATCTGAGAGAGTTAGAGCTAAGGAAGGGGTAGCAATAATGTTGAAGGATCAGTTATGGAAGGAAAAGAGGGAATATGAATGTGTAAATTCAAGGATTATGTGGATTAAAATAAGGGTCGGATGCGAAAAGTGGGTCATAATAAGCGTGTATGCACCTGGAGAAGAGAGGAGTGTAGAGGAGGAGAGAGATTTTGGGAGATGTTAAGCGAATGTATAGGAACTTTTGAACCAAATGAGAGAGTAATTGTGGTAGGGGACCTAAATGCTAAAGTGGGAGAAACATGCAGAGAGGGTGTAGTAGGTAAGTTTGGGGTGCCAGGTGTAAATGATAATGGGAGCCCTTTGATTGAACTTTGTATATAAAGGGGTTTAGATATAGGTAATACATATTTTAAGAAAAAGAGGATAAATAAGTATACAAGATATGATGTAGGGCGTAATGACAGTAGTTTGTTGGACTATGTATTGGTAGATAAAAGACTGTTGAGTAGACTTCAGGATGTACATGTTTATAGAGGGGCCACAGATATATCAGATCACTTTTTCGTTATAGCTACAGTGGGAGTAAAAGGTAGATGGGATACAAGGAAAATAGAATCAGTAAGTAAGAGAGAGGTGAAGGTTTATAAACTAAAAGAGGAGGCAGTTAGAGTAAGATATAAACACCTATTGGAGGATAGATGGGCTAGTGAGAGTGTAGGCAATGGGGTCGAAAATGTATGCGGTAGATTTAAAAATGTAGTGTTAGAGTGTTCAGCAGAAGTTTGTGGTTACAGGCGAGTGGGTGCGGGAGGGAAGAGGAGCGATTGGGGGAATGATGATGTAAAGAGAGTAGTAAGGGAGAAAAAGTTAGCATATGAGAGGTTTTTACAAAGTAGAAGTGATGCAAGGAGGGAAGAGTATATGGAGAGAAAAAGAGAGGTTAAAAGAGTGGTGAAGCAATGTAAAAAGAGAGCAGATGAGAGAGTGGGTGAGATGTTATCAGCAAATTTTGTTGAAAATAAGAAAAAGTTTTTGGACTGAGATTAATAAGTTGAGGAAGCCTAGAGAACAAATGGATTTGACAGTTAAAAATAGGAGAGGAGAGTTATTAAATGGAGAGTTAGAGGTATCGGGAAGATGGAGAGAATATTTTGAGGAGTTGTTAAATGTTGATGAAGACAGTGAAGCTGTGATTTCGTGTGTAGGGCAAGGAGGAATAACATCTTGTAGGAGTGTGGAAGAGCCAGTTGTGGGTGTAGGGGAAGTTCGTGAGGCAGTGGGTAGAATGAAAGGGGGTAAGGCAGCTGGGATTGATGGGATAAAGATAGAAATGTTAAAAGCAGGTGGGGATATAGTTTTGGAGTGGTTGGTGCTATTATTTAATAAATGTATGGAAGAGGGTAAGGTACCTAGGGATTGGCAGAGAGCGTGTATTGTTCCTTTGTATAAAGGAAAAGGGGACAAAAGAGAGTGCAAAAATTATAGGGGAATAAGTCTGTTGAGTGTACCTGGTAAAGTGTATGGTAGAGTTATTATTGAAAGAATTAAGAGTAAGACAGAAAGCAGGATAGCAGATAAACAAGGGGGCTTTAGGAAAGGTAGGGGATGTGTAGACCAAGTGTTTACAGTGAAACATATAGGTGAACAGTATTTGGATAAGGGTAAAGATGTTTTTGTGGCATTTATGGATTTGGAAAAGGCGTATGATAGGGTAGATAGGGGGGCAATGTGGCAGATGTTGCAGGTGTATGGAATAGGAGGAAGGTTGCTGAAAGCAGTGAAGAGTTTTATGAGGATAGTGAGGCTCAGGTTAGAGTGTGTAGGAGGGAAGGGACTATTTCCCAGTAAAAGTGGGCCTTAGACAAGGATGTGTGATGTCACCGTGGTTGTTCAATATATTTATAGATGGGGTTGTAAGAGAAGTGAATGCGAGGGTCTTTGCAAGAAGTGTTGGGCTAAAAGATAAAGAAACAAATACAAAGTGGGAGTTGTCACAGTTGCTTTTTGCTGATGACACTGTGCTTTTGGGATATTCTGAAGAGAAGTTGCAGAGGTTGGTGGATGAATTTGGTAGGGTGTGTAAAAGAAGAAAATTGAAAGAGAATATAGGAAAGAGTAAGGTGATGAGGATAACAAAAATAATAGGTGACGAAAGATTGGATATCAGATTGGAGGAAAAGAGTATGGAGGAGGTGAATGTATTCAGATATTTGGGAGTGGACATGTCGGCGGATGGGTCTATGAAGGATGAGGTGAATCATAGAATTGATGAGGGGAAAAGGGTGAGTGGAGCACTTCGGAGTCTGTGGAGACAAAGAACCTTGTCCATGGAAGTAAAGAGGGGAATGAAGCATGGGTGAGGAATGTTGCAACGAGGAGAAGGCTGGAGGCAGTGGAGATGTCATGTCTGAGGTCAATGTGTGGTGTGAATATAATGCAGAGAATTCGGAGTTTGGAAATTAGGAGGAGGTGCGGGATTACCAAAACGATTGTCCAGAGAGCTGAGGAGGGGTTGTTGAAGTGGTTTGGACATGTAGAGAGAATGGAACGAGACAGAGTGACTTCGAGAGTGTATAAATCTGGTGTGGAGGAAGGCGGGGTAGGGGTCGGCCTAGGAAAGGTTGGAGGGAGGGGGTAAAGGAAGTTTTGTGTGCGAGGGGCTTGGACTTTCAGCAAGCATGTGTGAGCGTATTTGATAGGAGTGAATGGAGGCATATGGTTTTTAATACTTGACGTGCTGTTGGAGTGTGAGCAAAGTAACATTTATGAAGGGATTCAGGGAAACCGGCAGGCCAGACTTGAGTTCTGAAGATGGGAAGTACAGTGCCGGCACTCTGAAGGAGGGGTGTTAATGTTGCAGTTTTATAACTGTTGTGTAAAGCACCCCTCTGGCAAGACAGTGATGGAGTGAATGATGATGAAAGTTTTTCTTTTCGAGCCACCCTGCCTTGGTGGGAATCGGCCGATGGGTTAATACAATTTTTTTTTTTTTAAATATTAAAAAATGCTATAAAACGTTATTTTATTGCATTTTTGACAATTAATGGCATTTTCAAGGATTTTCTGAAAAAAAAACCTATTTTTTTAGATAAAATGTACCTATGAGTAAGTCTCCTCAAAAAAAATAATAAAATTTGCCTTACTTTTCCCATAAATTTCAATTGCAGAAGAAACTTTATTTAAAAGTTTGATAATCTAAGAATTTTAGGTAAAAAATGAGTTTTGTCAGAAAAGCACTCAAACCTCTCTAAAACGTCTATGTATGCAATATTTCTGTTTCATGTATTTTTTGAAAAACAATATGAAATATTCTATAATAATATTGATTTTTGCAGATTTTTAATGGGATTTTTAAAAAATATGTAAATAGTTTATAAATATTAAAAAATGTTATAAAACGTTATTTTATTGCATTTTTTGACGATTCAAGGAATTTTCAAGGATTTTCAGAAAAACTGTTTTTTAGATAAAATATACCTATGAGTAAGCCTCCTCAAAAAAAATAATAAAATTTCGCTTACTATTCCCATAAATTTCAATTGCAGTAGAAACTATATTTATAAGTTTGATAATCTAAGAATATTAGCTAAAAAATGAGTTTTGTCAGAAAAGCACTCAAACTGCTCTAAAACGTCGAAATATGCAATAAAATACCATTTTAGCACATTTTTCTGAGATTTTAATTTTTCATGTTGTTTTGGAAAAGTAATATGAAATATTCTATAATAATATTGATTTTTATAGATTTTTAATGGGATTTTTTAAAAATATGTAAATAATTTATAAATATTAAAAAATGCTATACAACGTTATTTTATTGCATTTTTTGACGAATCAAAGCATTTTCAAGGATTTTCTGAAAAAAATATTTTTTTAGATAAAATATACCTATGAGTAAGCTTCCTTAAAAAAATCATAAAATTTCGTTTACTTCTCTTATAAATTTCACTTGCAGTAGAAATTCTATTTATAAGTTTGATAATCTAAGTATTTTAGCTAAAAAATGAGTTTTGTCCGAGAAGCACTCAAACCGCTCTAAAACGTTGAAATATGCAATAAAATACCATTTTAGCAAATTTTTATAAATTTTTAATGTTTCATGTATTTTTTGAAAAATAATATGAAATATTGTATAGTAATATTGATTTTTAAAGGGATTTTAAAAAAATATGTAAATAATTTTTAAATATAAAAAAATGCTATAAAACGTTATTTTATTGTATTTTTTTGACGATTCAAAGCATTTTCAAGGATTTTCTGAAAAACTATTTAATTAAATGAAATATACTTATGAGAAGCCTCCTCAAAAAAAAAAAAATAATAAACTTTCGCTTACTTTTCCCATAAATTTCAATTGCAGTAGAAATTATATTTAAAAGTTTGATAATCTAAGTATTTTAGCTAAAAAATGAGTTTCGTCAAAAGATAACTCAAACTGCTCTAAAACGTCGAAATATGCAATAAAATACAATTTTAGCACATTTTTCTGAGATTTTAATGTTTCATATTTTTTTGGAAAAATAATATAAAATATTCTATAATAATATTGATTTTTAAAGGTTTTTAATGGGATTATTTAAAAATATGTAAATAATTTATAAATATTCAAAAATGCTATAAAATATTGCATTTTTTGACGATTCAAGGCATTTTCAAGGATTTTCTGAAAACCATTTTTTTTAGATAAAACATACCTATGAGTAAGCCTCCTCAAAAAAAAAAAAATCATAAAATTTCGCTTACTTTTCACTTAAATTTTAATTTCAGTAGAAACTCTATTTAAAAGTTTGATAATCTAAGAATTTTAGGTAAAAAATGAGTTTTGCCAGAAAAAAACTCAAACCGCTCTAAAACGGCGAAATATGCAATAATATACCATTTTAGCACATTTTTCTAAATTTTTAATGTTTCATGTATTTTTTGAAAAATTATATGAAATATTGTATAATAATATTTATTTTGATAGATTTTTAAAAAGATTTTTAAAAAAATATGTACATAATTTATAAATATGCAAAAATGCTATAACAAAATTTTTATTGCATTTTTGACGAT
>WNWK01051712.1:0-12398 GCA_009830355.1 Cherax destructor | reverse complement strand
AGCCACAGACTCAGTGCCAACATGGTTGGAGCCAGCAGCCCAAATGCCAACACTGGTGTGAGACCGCAGACAAAATGCCAACACTGGTGTGGGGCCAGCAGACTCAGTGCCACACTGGGGGGGGCCACAGACTCGTGCCCACTGGTGTGGGGCCAGCAGATCAGTGCCAAACTGGGGGAGGGAACCAGTGCCCACGGTGGAGCCAGCAGACTCAGTGCCAGCACTGGTGTGGGGCCAGCAGACTCAGTCCACCGGGGGCCGCAGACTCAGTGCAGCCGGGTGGGCCACAGACTTGCCAGCACGGTGGGGGCCAGCAGACTCATCCAGCACTGGGGGGACCAGCAGACTCAGTGCCAGCACTGGTGTGGGGCCAGCAGACTCGGCCAGCACTGGTGTGGGGCCAGCAGACTCGTGCCAGCACTGGTGTGGGCCAGCAGACTCAGTGACACACGCTTCCATTTAATCCTCCTAAAAGGAACTACAAACTGAAACTTTTACACTACTGATCTTTGTGTGTGTGTGTGTTTGTGTGTGTGTGTGTGTGTGTGTGTGTGTGTGTGTGGGGACAGAGAGGGTGAGACGTTCACCATCACCAAACCCCCCCAATTACCACAATCCCCACCACCATCTCTACAATCCACCCCCCCACACCACTACCCAAATTTTTCCATCATCTTTAATAACAGTGAATATTAACCAATATTACCCCAATAATAGTAAATATTAACAAATGTTAATCAATAACAATGAATGTTAATATTAATAAATTTTAAACCCCAATAGCAGGAAAATTAACAAATAATTATCAATAACAAAAATTTAAACCCCCACAATTATCAATAAAAAAAAAATTAACCAATAGTGACCAGTATTCCCCTTTATCCCATTAACTAAAAACCTTAACTTCTAAAATTCCCCTAATTTCCATTACCCCCAAAATTAACCAACTTCCCCCAACTTAGAACTTCCCCAACATTGCCAACATTACCCCAACAATAACCAACATTCCCCAACATTAGCCAACATTACCCAACATTAACCACTCTCACCCCAGTAAGTGTCAATAACACAAGAGTAAGAGTGGACCCAGCACTATCACTCAACACAAGAGAAACACTGATCAGTTTTAAGCTCAAATAATCCACGGTATTAAGGACGTAATTAATTTCAGGCGAAACAAGCGGAAAAAAAATTAATTTGGATTCGGATCAGATGGCAAATCTGTTCGTGTGTTCACAATCTGTTCAATATCCTTGTTCAAAGTATCTAAAAAATGTTATTAGAGATAATTAATTACTGTGATATAATATATATATATATATATATATATATATATATATATATATATATATATATATATATATATATATATATATATATATATATATATATATATATATATATATATATATATATAGTTAAAGGAATTTTTGTATTATGGATAAATTGCCTAAATTTCAGGTATTTGTTGTTATTTTATTTTGAGGTTGCTAGCGTGTTCTTTACTACGTCCTTACCATTGCGTCTTTATTGCATTTTATTGTATCTTGGTTGTATTTTTTTTTCGTAGCTTTATTTTTATTTTATTGCATCTTTATTGTATGCTCATTATGCTGTATATTTCGTGTCTTTATTGTACTTTACTTTTATTCTAGATCGTTTCTTTGCTTTACTGTTTCTTCTACTGCATCTTCCTTCTCTCTTTTTCCTTATCTCTCTACTTTTTAATATCTTTTTATTTCCCCCTCCTCCTGCTTTCCTTTCTCTCTGTTTCTCTCTCTCTCTCTCTCTCTCTCTCTCTCTCTCTCTCTCTCTCCTCTCTCTCCTCTTGAATAAGACTCAAGAATTTTCTTTACTGCCGAAACAAAGAAAATTTTCTTTATTATTCATTAGTGTGTAATTACAAGGGTAGATCTGCAAATTAAATTAAAATGCTCTTACAGGCTATTGTGGGACAAAAGTGAGAGATTGTAGCTCTTATTAGCAGATACTGAAGGACTAGTCCATTGTTGCCCCAAAAAGCATGGCAGAGCCAGTGGCCTCGACCCCCTTCCTCCCTCAAACACCAGTCGGCGAGTACAAGGGAAAAAGGGAGGGTAGCTCAGCTTCCTAGGATCAAGAGGCTAGGGAAATCCTTGAGAGAATCGGATGCTGCATAATGGCTCACTCGGTCATACTTCTGGGCTCTCAGAATCTCTGGCTGGAAAAAAAGAGGTTTGGATCCTGTTACTGACGCCTAATGACAGAACAAACAGCATTTACAGGACCCCAACTGTGTGTGTGTGTGTGTGTGTGTGTGTGTGTGTGGGGTACTCACCTATTTGTTTCTCACCTATTTGTGGTTGCAGGGGTCGATTCATAGCTCCTGGCCCCGCCTCTTCACTGGCCGCTACTGGGTCACTCTCCCTGCTCCATGAGCTTTATCAAACCTAGTCTTAAAACTATGTATGGTTCCTGCCTCCACTATGTCGCTTTCCAAGCTATTCCACTTCCTGACAACTCTATGACTGAAGAAATACTTCCTAACATCCCTTTGACTCATAGGAGTCTTCAACTTCCAATTGTGACCCCTTGTTTCTGTGTCCCCTCTCTGGAACATCTTGTCTCTGTCCACCTTATCTATTCCTCGCAGTATTTTATATGTCGTTATCATGTCTCCCTAACCCTCCTGTCCTCTAGTGTCGTCAGGCCGATTTCCCTTAACCTTTCTTCGTAGGACAATCCCCTTAGCTCTGGGACTAGTCTTGTTGCAAACCTTTGCACTTTCTCTAATTTCTTGACATGCTTGACCAGGTGTGGGTTCCAAACTGGTGCTGCATACTCCAGTATGGGCCTGACGTATATGGTATACAGAGTCTTGAATGATTCCTTAGTGAGGTATTGGAACGCTATTCTTAGGTTTGCCAGCCGTCCGTATGCTGCAGCAGTTATCTGATTGATGTGTGCCTCAGGAGATGTGCTCGGTATTATACTCACCCCAAGATCTTTTTCTTTGAGTGAGGTTTGCAGTCTTTGGCCACCTAGACTATACTCTGTCTGCGGTCTTCTTTGCCCTTCCCGATATTCATGACTTTACATTTGGCAGGGTTAAATTCAAGGAGCCAGTTACTGGACCAGGCTTGCAGCCTGTCCAGGTCTCTTTGTATTCCTGCCTGATCCTCGACTGATTTGATTCTTCTCATTAACTTCACATCATCTGCAAACAGGGACACTTCTGAGTCTATCCCTTCCGTTATGTCATTCACATATACCAAAAACAGTACAGGTCCTAGGACTGACCCTTGTGGAACTCCACTCGTCACAGGTGCCCACTCTGACATCTCGTCACGTACCATGACTCGTTGTTGCCTCCCTGTCAGATATTCTCTGATCCATTGCAGTGCTTTTCCTGTTACGTGTGCCTGATCCTCTAGCTTTTGCATTAATCTCTTGTGAGGAACTGTGTCGAACGCCTTCTTGCAGTCCAAAAAATGCAGTCTATCCACCCTCTCTCTCGTGTCTTACTTCTGTTACCTTGTCATAAAACTGCAGTAGGTTTGTGACACAGGATTTTCCTTCCCTGAAACCATGCTGGTTGTCGTTTATAAGCTTGTGTCTTTCTAGGTGCTCCACCATTCTCCTCCTGATGATCTTCTCCATGACTTTGCATACTATACACGTCAGTGACACAGGTCTGTAGTTTAATGCCTCGTGTCTGTCTCCTTTCTTAAAATTGGGACTACATTTGCCATCTTCCACGCCTCAGGTAGTTGCCCAGTTTCAATGGATGTGTTGAAGATTTGTGTTAGTGGCACACACAACATCTCTGCTCCCTCTCTAAGGACCCACGGAGAAATGTTGTCCGGTCCCACCGCTTTTGAGGTATCGAGTTCACATAGCAGCTTCTTCACCTCCTCCTCGGTTGTGTGTATTTCATCCAGCACTTGTTGGTATACCTCCCTATTCTGAATTCCTGGAGTCCTTCCTGTCTCCTGTGTAAATACTTCTTTAAATCTCATGTTGAGCTCCTCACATACCTCTTGGTCGTTTATTGTGAACTCCCACCTTCCTTTCTCAGCCTGATTACCTGGTCCTTGACTGTTGTTTTCCTCCTGATGTGGCTATACAGCAGCTTCGGGTCAGACTTGACTTTTGATGCTATATCATTTTCATATTGTCGCTGAGCCTCCCTTCTTACCTGTGCATATTCGTTTCTGGCTCTTCGGCTAATCTCTTTATTTTCCTGGGTCCTTTGTCTTCTGTACTTTTTCCATTCTCTATTACACTTACTTTTGCCTCCCTACACCTCTGGGTGAACCAAGGACTCGTTCTGGTCTTCCCATTACTTCTGTTTCCCTTGGGGACAAACCTCTCCTCTGCCTCTTTGCATTTGGTTGTCACATATTCCATCATTTCTTTTACTGGTTTTCCTGCCAATTCTCTCTCCCACTGAACGTCTTGTAGGAAGTTCCTCATGCCTGTGTAGTCCCCCTTTTGTAGTTTCGTTTCTCCCTTCCTATTCCTGCTCCCCTCCACTTGTAGCTCAACTATATAATCAAAACACAGAACCAAATGATCACTAGCTCCAAGGGGCCTTTCATACGTGATATCCTCGATGTCCGAACTACTCAAGGTGAATACTAGGTCGAGTCTTGCTGGATCATCCCCACCTCTCTCTCTGGTAGTGTCTCTAACATGTTGATGCATGAGGTTTTCCAGTACCACATCCATCATCTTGGCTCTCCATGATTCAGGACCCCATGGGGCTCAGGTTTTCCCAATCAATCTCTTTGTGATTGAAATCACCCATAACTAGTAACTTTGCTCTCCCCATGTGGGCTCTTCTGGCTACCTCGGCTAGTGTGTCTACCATTGCTCTGTTGCTCTCGTCGTATTCTTCTCTTGGCCTCCTGCAGTTCTGTGGCGGGTTGTACATTACAGCAATTACCACCTTATGGCCCTCAGACTGAATTGTTCCTACTATGTGTGTGTGTGCGTGTGTGTGTGTGTGTGTGTGCGTGTGTGTGGGTGTGTGTGTGTGTATAGTCTGCATGGGTGAACGTATATGTGTGTGTGTGTGTTTGCATGTGCATTTACCCATATATGGTTACAGGGGGTCGAGTCGCAGCTCCTCGCAGCGCCTCTCCACTAGCCACAACACAAACACTCAATCTACAACTCACCTTAATATTAAAATATTCAGACATTTTCATACACAAAAAAATAATACAACGTTAGCACTTAAGACCTTACAGAGTGATCTATACACCATTGCTTAAATAGGTAATCCCAGTTTTTTACGAGAAGAATGGAAGGAGACTGGAACCGAGGTCCACCGAGAATGTAAACAACGCTAAGAGTGAAATTTATAAGACGATTTATCCTTCCCTCACGAACTGTCTTGAGAGAGTGTACGTTGTTGTGAAGACTCAACATGATATATAAGATCAACAGTGCACAGAAACTCTCTTGGAATCACAAACAAAACAGTTTCTCTAGTACTTGTGTTATTTATATCTCCAAGTGGGTCAATCAGGTACCGACTGCACATAGTATATATACACCGAGAGGTATGCTTCTCTCAGGGTATATACACAACCACCACCCCGCCACCACCACCACCATTCTGCAGGACGCTGGTGATAAGGCCAGCTTCAATACCCCAGAACATTACAGCTTCGAACAGTGTGATTTATGTTTATCTGTCCTGGCTTGGTGGGATATTATTGAAGCTATCCGCGTGTGTAATCCCTCTCTGTATATTTCAAGGCCTGCAGAACGTATACGCTTTCTCTGCCATTTGTATTCCAAGCCTGGAGAACGATAGCCCGACGTTCCGGCCGTTCCCGTTGCAGAACTTGCCTCAACGGCGAGGAAAACGGCTCCATAATTCCTGCATCCAACACTTCGATCGTAATCCAAGGCGGAAAATTAGATACATTTCGAGCGTCAATCCCGCCCGCATATAGAATTAACCAAACTCTGGAAGAGTAAGTGGAGCGAGTGCTGGTGGCGCTGAGGTAGAGGCAGGCAGGCAAGGATTCAGGCAGGCAGGGAACTAGGCAGACAAGGAAGATTCAGACAGGCAGGCAGGCAGGTAGGCAGGCAAGCAGGCAGGCAGGCAGGTAGGCAGGCAAGCAGGCAGGCAGGCAGGTAGGCAGGCAAGCAGGCAGGCAGGCAGCAAGTTAGTGGGGAGTGGTAAACAATTAGGGAAGCAGGGTTGTGAGAGAGGGAGGGAATAAGAGAAGGCAGGCAGACAGGCAGGTAGGCAGGCAGGCAGGCAGGCAGGCAGGCAGGCAGGCAGGCAGACAGGCAGGTAGGCAGGCAGGCAGGCAGGCAGGCAGGCAGGTACGGATGCCGAGAGGCAGGCAGTAAGATTTTTTTCGAAAAAAGCTAAGCAGAGCATTGCTGCCCCGGCTTCCATCAACATGACTATCAAATTAAGTTTGTCAAGTTGGCACCAACAGTCCAATAAGAAACTGACCTTTTCTCTAAGGTACAATAGCATAGAAAGTTTGAAGCCTATCATAAAAAGCATTCTCCAGTTACTGCATGGCAACCAACGTTACTATATGATAAAGTACAGTACATTACAATGCAGTACAATATAGTACAGTTTGTGTAGAGATGTCAGTGACATGAAATGTGAAGTGCGTGGAGAACAGCTAGGGTATTCATGGAGATGTACAGGATGGATAATGTTATTCCTGTCTTCAGTAAAGGGGATACCTATCACCACTATCACCACAGACATCCAGAACACCATCTGCACTATCACCATCAATGCCTCAAAGGTTGTCACCAGTATTACCACCAACACTGCCATTACCATCATTATCATCCCTTCCTTTGTCATCATCTCCAACACCAACATCTCCAGCACTAACACCTCTATTATCACCAACACCGTGACCTCCAACACCACCATCAACACCCTTTATCACTATCCCTGTAATCACTATCACCACACACACACATCTCATCACCGCCACTACCACTGCATCATCCCACCTCCTCACCATTTACACAACCCCCTCCTACCCACACCCCTTTACACAACGCCCTCCTACCCACTCCCCATTACACACTTCCCACCACCCCTCCCTTACACAACCATTAATCCCGGTCGCTTCTCTCCTCTGAGCGCCTCCATTCATCTATAGTTTTATTCACGGGATTGTTTTGTTTGTGAGAGGCTGGGCACGTCATTAGTCCAGTCCAAGTCTCCGTTCTTTCTCTCCTCCAGTCCATTCCCATTTTGCCAGTGCCATGGTGTTTACGAGGTAAACAACGAAGCTACCTGCAAGACTGAAAGCTTCACAGGCTCCTGGCTACTTCTGCCTCGCCAGCAGGAGCACTGGTCCACCTCTCAGTGATAGAGTTAAGACACGATACCTCTTCTACCTCGCCAGCAGGAGCTCTGGTCCACCTCTCAGTGATAGAGTTAAGACACGATACCTCTTCTGCCTCGCCAGCAGGAGCTCTGGTCCACCTCTCAGTGATAGAGTTAAGACACGATACCTCTTGTATTAATGTTGATAGAATTACCGACAATGTGTTGGGTAAAAGGAATTTTAGTCTCGGGAGAAATAATAATGAGATTAGTGATGAGTATTGAACCACAAGATAAGTTGAAGGAAGTGATTATGAAGGCAAGGAGTGAAAGGAGCGAGTGCAACTAATGTGACATTTTATTGAGGCAATGTTTCGCTCTCCAGGAGCTTTATCAAGGCGTTACAAACAATACATGGACACAGAGGGTATATAAGCTCCTGGAGAGCTTATATATACCCTCTAGGGAAATCGTTTTTTCTTCAGAGACATTCACATCCTCAGTCTTCTATGTTGGTGCATCAGTACTATCCAGGAGCCTACGTTACTATGGGAATAAGATACAGTATCCAATATGCATTTAACTGAGAAGACGTTTTCCCCACCAATGACTTGATGACTTCATCTCAACGTCGAGAGTTTTTTTCCTCCACCTTCGACAACATCTACAACAGGAAACTAGACTCTGGCTTCTTTACTGGTTGCTTTTCATCAGGTGTCATTTGTTGTACACGGGGGGAAAACCAGAGCTTTTGGTCCATTTTTTATTCGATGGAGTGGTTGCCCTGTGATATTTTGATCACAGTGAGCTGTCAAGAACACAGTGAGGGAATCAGGGACACTTGTGAGGGATCAGGGACACATGTGAGGGATCAGGGACACTCGTGAGGGATCAGAGATACAGTGAGGAGGTTAAGAACCTTGTGAGGGATCAGGGACACTTGTGAGAGATCAGAGATACAGTGAGGGGGTCAAGGACCTTGTGAGGGATCAGGGACACTTGTGAGAGATCAGAGATACAGTGAGGGGGTCAAGGACCTTGTGAGGGATCAGGGACACTTGTGAGAGATCAGAGATACAGTGAGGGGGTCAAGGACCTTGTGAGGGATCAGGGACACTTGAGAGATTAGAGATACAGTGAGGGGATCAGGGACCTTGTGAGGGGGTCAGGGACACTTGTGAGGGATCAAAAATACAGTAAGGGGGTCAGGGATCTTGTGAGGGGTCAGGGGCATTTCTGAGGGTCAGAGACACTTATGAGGGGTCAGGAACACCTGTGAGGGTTCAGAGATATAACAGGGGGTCAGGAACACAATAATACAATACGGTCTTAATATCTATCAGCAATATTAAATTAATGTTTTCTTACAGACAACTATTATATATTTACAAATGTTTTCTTACAGTTTTGAGTTTCTTTTGCGTTTGCATTAAATAAACGAATATTCTAAGCAAGCAGTGATCATTTATTATGATTCTGGTCAAATAAGATCACATTTAGAAAGTTCAGTCATGAACACAGATGCAGTGAACTTATGGAACACCCCAGTGAACAGCAGGAGTGCAAGGGGTTTCAATCCCTTCCCATTAAACATAAGAAGAATTCTTAGTCAACTCGCGTTTTCAACGGGATCTAAACAGGTTTGTGAAGGCAGTTTCTGATTAGTCTAACTGTGGTGCTTACTTGCGACCGTGTGCAGCCAGCTGGCACCAACAGCCTGACTAATCAGACTATCTGGGATGGAGCAGAGGGGTGGGAGTGATCCTCCCCATATCCCTCATTATTTAGCCTTTAACTAGACCTAGGCTAGGCATTTCAGGGAACAGACACTGCTCTCCAACAACCCTTTAAACAGAGTGATTTTTTTTTTCCTCGCCACTACGTGACCCTGAAATATGGCCAGGCATAAGAAAGGTCATCATGGCAAAGGTCAAGAAGACAGGGTCATCGAGGCAACGTCATCACGGCAAGGTCATTAAGTCAAGGTCGTTACCATATTAAGCAGGTGAGCAGTATATATCCCCTCTCTTCCTGGAGATAAAAGTCATCCCAGACCCGTGATTATCCTTCACTGGGATTCCTAATTAATCATTATTCATCTTCCTAATTACCCACTATTCATCTTCACCCTTCCTCTTCATCCTCGTCAAGATTATCTTCTGAGTTTATCAATTTCTAACAGCCACTTACGTATATATATATATATATATATATATATATATATATATATATATATATATATATAAAAACACTTCCACCATCATTCAGTCAATAGCTGTCTTGCTCCAGGTGCCGAAATATTGCAATTTATATGTGTTTTATGCAGATAAAACATTGATGGATTGTAAAGCATAAACACATTATCTTAATGTAAGATAGATTAGCAGTAATCTTTCTTAATTTCATATCACAGATTAAGTTTTTTTTTAATTCTCCTCCCTTATTCCACGTGTCATTAACTTTCTCTCTCTCTCTCTCTCTCTCTCTCTCTCTCTCTCTCTCTCCCTCTCTCTCCCTCCTTTTTCTTCCTTCTCCTTCTTCTTCTTCACTACCCAACTTACCAACATACAGTTTTAATAGAAACGTGTATGGGCAAATTTAAGAGAGCCCAAGAGCTAGGACTCAACCCCGCAAACACAATTATGTAACACAGTTAGGTGACAAAAAAAGAATTTTGGTGAAAAATCCCAACTGGTCCAAGTATATCTTTTTTATTGTGAAATACAGTCTTGTGTCTCAGCGTGTGTGTGGTAGTGACTCCAGTGCCTGGGAATGTGGGGATGATGCATTTTGGCTCTTTGTGGATGCTTAGTCTATAATATAAAATTATACAGGTCAATATTCTGGCTGGTTTGCTTATTAGGTTTAAATTCCATCGACTACATGAGGGTCATTGAGTTTGTATGTAACTTGTCCGCCACCAGTCAAGGATACTCTAATTTCTTCTTTTTCTCCCTCGCTTAGTTGTGACTTGTTCCAGGATGGACCCAAGCGTCGTCACCAGGTTCTGAGTGCGGGTTGCTTGCGTATTGTTCCAGTCAGGGAACTGTGATTTGTGCTGTTCAACTTTCAACATATAATGAGAGATAAATACACTGAGAGATACATACACTGAGAGATACATACATACACTAAGAGATACATACACTGTGAGATATCACATACATACACTGAGAGATACACTGAGATATATACACACACTGAGATATGCACCCATCTGCGTATATACCCTGAAAGATAAACCTGTTTGTAAATTCTTTGTGAGATACAAAACTCTCTGTGTATATACACTGATATATACACACTTCTGTGTATACACACCTGGGTAATATACACTTGCGTCGCATCTATATTAAATTTCCTAAGCTCATACCAGTTATGCAAAAAAAAAAAAAATCAACGAAAGAAAAATTTATAATGGATAAACTTGAGGGAATATTTCATTTTTTAGTGAGTTTAAATGTGTTTGATGTTATAACAGTTCCAAATCTGCCACCAGGTTTGTAAAAAAATGATTTATGCATATATGAAGAAAGAGGAAATTAACGAATCGACTATTATCAGGTGTAATATATATATATATATATATATATATATATATATATATATATATTTTATATATATATATATATATATATATATATATATATAAATGAAAAAATATCGGATTGAACTTGTGAAACGACGTTCTGACCCCGAATGTGAATTAAAGCGTTTTTTTAATTGCAACCTTTTTAAATGGTTAATGGGGCTTAAATTTTATCATACACTGAGCCATTCGCATGTAACCTGTTAACAACCATTCAAGAGAGAGGGGGGGGAGAGAGAGAGCGTTGTTAAGCAGGTAGAGTGTTTGGTAGTCTGGAAAATGGTTCGTAGAACATAACTCAAAAAGTGATGTTGTGGCCCCCGGGGTTAAACAACGACCCCCCTCACGGGCCAAGATTTAATTTTTTACTGTTAATAGAAAGTTGGTGGAAGTTGGTTGGAAAAACTGGGGGAACTGTGTTTGTACCAGCATTCCCGCCTCTTCCTGTTTTCTGATTCTTCAAAAACTCATTTCTCCTTACTTTTTTTCTCCTAGGCTTGCCGTTTTTGCTTCTTATTTTTAGGCTTGTCCCCTTTCCCTTTTGATTCTCTCAGATCTTTTCTGTTTTTGACGAAACAGGAGGACGGAGCCCGCACGCCCTTGCACTTTTTGGAGATAACGTTGTGTTGTTTCCCCGAGTTGTCGTAAAAGTTGCTGTCACCAACATGCAGTGCCCCTCACAAGACTATGTTTACATCCATAACCCAGCATTGTATCCACACGATACGTATCCATCCAGGTTCAACTATATTTATGTGTTGTGTCCAACTGAAAACGAAGTTACAGTTCCTACCGGTACCAAGAGCCCTGCATCAAGCCCCCTTTTATTAATGGCCCGTGGGTCTGCAGGCTTTTGGTGCCTTTCTGACATTCCCCCCGGGGTTTTTTTGGTTTCCAGGTCTGACATTATCCCCGAGCTTTCAGGTCTCCGGTCTAACATTACCCCGGGGTCTTTCAGGTCCCAGGCTTTAACCATTTTGACCAACACGAAGCCAAACCACCCCCTTTCCCCCACGTTCTGCCCTAAACCCATTATTCCCCCCCCCCTTGGTTTAACCCCTTTTGGTTTAAACCCCCCTCCTTTCCCTAAGGGGAAGCTGTGGACCCAAGGCTTCATATAAGACTTGATATTAATCACTTAAAATTTCGGAGGCTGGGGGGAGATCCGGGTGTGAGAGAGAGAGCCCCCTTGCCCTATTTCCCTTACCTGCCCCTTTCTCTGCCCTCTCCCCTATTGCTGTCTCTTTCCCTCACTTCCATCTTATTAGTCCCCGTCTTTTTTTTTTTTTCCATTCCTTCATTATACGCTTTCTTCGTTCCCTTTTATCCCTTCCTGCCGCTTACCAACCTTTCCCCTTTTTTCCCCTTTTTCTCTTTTCCCCCACTCACATATGGAGGGTAACTCTGACTATTGCTGTTTTTCTTAAAATGAGAAATAGAAAAATCTGGGGTTCGTGTGTTAAAGGGGAAAAAAATCCATTTTTGTGTCAGCAACAC
>WNWK01051711.1:0-12400 GCA_009830355.1 Cherax destructor | reverse complement strand
TTTATGTATTGGGGTGACCCTCGCTATTTTGAGTATTGATGGGAAGGTAGAGGATTCAATGGATTTGTTAAAGAGTGTAGCAATAATTGGTGAGAGAACTTGAGAGGCTTTTTTGTATATAAATGGTGGTAAGTTATTTAGTTATTTAAGTTATTTAGGTATGCCACTACACTTCTTAAATCTGTCAAACCAGCCTCTGCTGGCCTTAAAATCACTAACACTACAATCAGCACTGGCTCCAGGCATTTTCTTTGCAAGATAGGCAAGCAACTACCTTGCCTTTTCACAAATGATTGTCTCCGACACTGTCACCCGCTAACTCTTTATCCTTGATGCACACCAGCAACAACTTCTGAACCTGTTCGACTATTTGTGGTCTATTTTGGTTAGCTTATCAACACCTTTTGCAACATCAGCTTCCTTGATTTGTTCCTTCTTTGCCAGGATACAACCGATAGTTGACTTGTTTTTGCCATATATCCCGGTAAGCCTGGAAATTCGCACAACACTCGTATTTTTGTATTATTTCCTTCTTCATGTTTATGGTGTTTCTCACTTTCTTTACCACAGGGGTACCACTAGGAACTTTCTTGGGACCCATGGTAGCTTATTTCATAGACACACTTAATGAACAAGCTCCAAACACAATTAATTAATTGTGAAATGTTTGGAATAGCATGTAGGGTAATGCTCACTCAAGGGTAAACAACGCTAGACTGGCTCATGACGCCTGCGCGGCGAGGTGCGCAAGCGCCTGTTCGGACAGGTCTGGTATGCACTAGTTCAAAACATGGGACGCGTTCGATAGTTGGGACAAAATTTGTTTGAAAAAAGCGTTCGAAACTCGATTTGTTCAATTGACGAGGCATTCGAAACTCGGGGTTCCACTGTACTGATTTAATGACGGGTACCTTTTTGATCATTAACCCTTTCAGTGTTGCGAAACGTCTACAATAAAGATACCCAGATGTTGCACATGTGTCTAATTTTCATCTTGTCGGTATTGTATACCATTCATGAACATTCCTCAGCATATTATGCAGTTTATGTCCTTTCAATCTTACACAGGTAATATGTAAGTGCCATGACCACGGCATAAGCACATTAGCACAATAACAAATATTATGACCAACTAATTATGAATTTGTAATGTGTATTGTAGCCAGATTTGAGTACAGGCAGGCACAGCTTTACAGCACTTTACTTTACAGCATTTTGCTAATGTAGCGGCTTGCAATTTATTGTTAATTTATTCAGACTTCCTAGATACCCATCAATTACACAACCCAGGGCAGCATGGACCACTACTGGACCACTACGACAAGGTCCTGGATGCTCTAGAAGACAAACAGAATGCAGATGTTATATACACAGACTTTGCAAAAGCCTTTGACAAGTGTGACCATGGTGTAATAGCACACAAAATGCATGGTAAAGGAATAACAGGAAAAGTTGGTAGATGGATCTATAATTTCCTAACAAGTAGAACACAAAGAGTAGTAGTCAACAAAGTAAAGTCTGAGGCGCCTACGGTGAAAAGCTCTGTTCCACAAGGCACAGTACTCGCTCCCATCTTGTTCCTCATCCTTATATCGGATATAGACAGGGATATAAGCCACAGTGCCGTGTTTTCCTTTGCAGATGACACCCAAATCTGCATGACAGTGTCCACCATTGAAGACACTGCAAGACTCCAAGCAGACATCAACCAAATCTTTAAATGGGCTGCAGAAAGCAATATGAAGTTCATTGATGAGAAATTTCAATTACACCTTCGATATGGAAAATGTGAGGAAATTAAAATTTCATCGGAGTATAAAACAAATTCCAAATACACAATAGAGCGAAAAAATCTATTGGATGGATAATGAGAACCTTCATAACCACGAATGCCAAGCCCACTTTTCTTGTCGCTTGTTCAATCTAGGATGGAATATTGCTGCACACTAACTGCACCTTTCAAGGCAGGTGAAATTGCTGACCAAGAAAATGTGCAGAGAACCTTCACGGCATGCATAATTGCGATAAACCACCTTAACCCTTGCGGGGTCGGTGCCATACTAGTACGTTTTACGAGCAGGGGTTGGTGCCGTACAAGTACGTGTAAATTCTAGTGGCTTCAAATTAAGCAGGAAACGGCTGGTAGGCCTACATATGAAAGAATGGGTCTATGTAGTCAGTGTGCGCAGTATAAAAAAATCTTTCACCACACACTGCATAGTGAGAAAAAAAACTGACCGTTTTTTTTTGTTTAAAACAGCGACTTTGCAGTCTATTTTAGTATGGTATTTATTGATGTATTCTCGTTTTCTTAGTCTCATGTGATAGAATGAAAGATATGTTACAGAAATAGAGATGATTTTGATTGGTTTGACAATGACAAATACCTTGAAATTGAGCTCAAAGTAGCAAAAATGTTCGATTTTCGCCGATGTTCAAGAGTAAACAAATCACACCATGCATCCAATACACATCAACTGGCGAGTCTAATATTCATGCACAAGTGTGCTGATATTATTTATACCATTTTTACAATGATGCAGTTGTATACATAACAGTAAGTCTTCTATTTTTTGTGAGAATAAAAATTCAAAATGGAAAGCAAAAGTAATGTAAGAGGGGCCTGGAGACATGACTAATGAACAGAGAAGACGTTATTTTAGTGCCAGGAATGTCTGCCTTGTTTATTCTGAACCCTATTTTGAAATTGGCATCGTTTGTAATTTGTGTGAAATTGGCCAAATTGTCATTTTCTGACCACTGTTTTGGGTAGTTGAAATTGGTAAATAGGCAGTTTCTTGTACTCAATCGATAGAAGAAATAAAATTCTAGCGAAATCACTATGACTTTAGTGGACTGAAACATTGTAATTGGCCAAAAATAGGGCTCAAAGTGGGTGAAATCGCCGATGTGTAAACACCTTTGAGACCGATAACTTCGCGAGAGCATAATTCCGTAAGTTTTCATTCAAATTTCAAATTTTTTGTGTCGTTATGATCAGAAAAAGATTCTCTATCATTTCATAAGAATTTTTTTTTTTTTTTCAAAAAATTTTCGACCCTGAGAACGTATTTCCGAGAAGGCCTGTCGACCCCCAAAGGGTTAATTACTGGGAACGCTTGAAGTTCCTAAACCTGTACTCCCTAGAATGTAGGCACGAGAGATAACATTATTATATACACTTGGAAAATCCTAGAGGGATTAGTACCAAACTTGCACACAAAAATCACTCCCTACGAAAGCAAAAAACTTGGAAGACATGTAACATCCCGCCAATGAAAAGCAGGGGTGCCACTAGCACATTGAGAGACAACACAATAAGTGTCAGGGGCCCAAGACTGTTCAGCTGCCTCCCAGCATACATAAGGGGGATTACCAATAGACCCTTGGCTGTCTTCAAGCAGGCACTGGACAGGCGCCTAAAGTCGGTACCTGACCAGCCAAGCTGTGGTTCGTACGTTGGACTGCGTGCAGCCACCAGTAACAGCCTGGTTGATCAGGCCCTGATCCACTATGAGGCCTGGTCACAGACCGGGCTGCAGGGGCGTTTTGACCTCCGGAACTCTCTCCAGGTAAACTCCAGGTCTCCAGGTAATAAATATATTCACTACTCGCTATAAGCTAAGGATGAAAATATTTTAAGGTAAATAATGTTTGTACTGTATATACATTTTTTAGGCTTAGTTCTATTGCTCACTTAATATATAATAGTGTAAACATGTTATCAAGATTTTATATACAGTGGACCCCCGAGTTACGAGGATAATGAATTCCAGAAGGCTGCTCAAGTGCCATTACCGAACGAATTTTCTCCCTTAACCCTTTCGGAGTCGGTGCCATACTAGTACGTTTTACGAGCAGGGGTTGGTGCCGTACTAGTACTCGTAAATTTTAGCGGCTTCAAATTAAGCGGGAAACAGCTGGTAGGCCTAGGGATGAGAGAATGGGTCTGCGCGGTCAGTGTGCGTAGTAGGAAAAAAATCGGGCACCCAGTGGTGCATTGTGGGAACACCATTTCAGTACACCCTCTCCACCATGCCTCGCAGCAAGAAACACCTTACTCCTCGGCGAATTGGGACACTTTTATTCATCAGTGACAGTTCTAACAGTGATGGGGGTGTCAGTGAAGGTGACTTTCAAGGTTTTGAGGCGGTTGTGACCAAAACTAGTGACCATAATACCGGTATAAGTGAGGAAAACCCAGACGACCCACAGCCGTCCACCTCTGGTGCTGTGGCGTCTTGTTCATGGCCAATTGTACCAGAACGAAGGCGGAAACTCCTATTTACTCATATCCCGGACTCAGAATTGAGCAATGGTGATGATACTGATAGTGACTATGAACTCCAAGCCCTTTGAAATAGTTCCAGTAGCGCGAGTGAAGAGGAATATTCACCAGTGAAGTGTCAGTATATACGATGGTATATGCGCTCTGGTAGTGTGCCATATGCTCTTCCAAGGGTTAGGAGTACATCTCGGAGTACATCCCATGGGCGTACAACAGGAAATGATAGTGAAAATGATGATGATAGCGTTGCAATTGGTATGAGAAATATGCATGCAACTGGTAGTGTTGGTGGTGGTGCGGCGTGCGAGGCACCAGCAGTGGACCATGCTGGCACCCACGCCGCTGAGTCAGCTCAGTTACAACAAAGGCAACCCTCACCCACCCACCAACCCCCACAACAACAACCTCCACTTCCACAACCCCCACAACCACCTGTAAATATCCAGTACCCACCAGCAGACCGCACCTGGGATTGGCAGGAAGCTGCAAATTTTATTCCCAATCCCCATCAGTTTGATGAAAGTCACAGTGGATTACGCCCATCTTGTCCACTTGGGAACAATGCCACTGAACTGGAATGTTTCCAGTTATTCTTTGACGAACCCCTGATAGACATTATTATCAGAGAAAGCAACAGATACTTCGATTACACAATGGCAAACACGATTCTTTCACCAAAATCACGTCTACACCAGTGGAAGGAGACAACTGTGGCAGAGATGTATCTTTTCTTTGCCACAATAATGCTTATGCCACATGTGTATAAGCACCGTATCAAATCATGTTGGTCAACAGACAGATTGATTGCAACACCAGCTTTCAGTGATATACCAGTGAATCGATTTCTGCTAATGTTACCCATTTTACATTTCTCAGACAAAACCAGGCCTGACAGAACCGACAGGTTATATAAGATTAGGAATGTGTTTCTGTATCTGAAAGAGAAATTCAATATGTATTTTTATCCCTTCAGGAAGCTTGTTATTGACGAGTCACTGATTCTGTTCAAAGGTAGACTGTCATTCAAGCAGTATATACCAAGCAAGAGGAAACGCTTTGGTATAAAGTTGTTTGTGCTTTGTGATTGCTACAGTGGTCTTGTATTGGATATTATTGTGTACACTGAAAGTAATACATTGAAAGATACCAGGAAGTTATTGGGTATCTCTGGTGATGTGGTTAGAACAATGATGGAACCATATCTTGGCAAGGGGCATATATTATATACGTACTGATAACTGGTACACAAGCCCCTCCCTCAGTGATTTTTTGCAAGTGAACTTGACAGATGTACTCACCTATTTGTACTCACCTATTTATGGTTGCAGGGGTCGACTCATAGCTCCTGGACCCACCTCTTCACTGATTGCTACTAGGTCCTCTCTCTCCTTGCTCCATGTGCTTTATCAAACCTCGTCTTAAAACTATGTATGGTTCCTGCCTCCACTATGTCGCTTTCTAAGCTATTCCACTTCCTGACAACTCTATGACTGAAGAAATACTTCCTAACACCCCTTTGACTCATAGGAGTCTTCAACTTCCAATTGTGACCCCTTGTTTCTGTGTCCCCTCTCTGGAACATCTTGTCTCTGTCCACCTTATCTATTCCTCGCAGTATTTTATATGTCGTTATCATGTCTCCCCTAACCCTCCTGTCCTCTAGTGTCGTCAGGCTGATTTCCCTTAACCTTTCTTCGTAGGACAATCCCCTTAGCTCTGGGACTAGTCTTGTTACAAATCTTTACACTTTCTCTAATTTCTTGACGTGCTTGACCAGGTGTGGGTTCCAAACTGGTGCTGCATATGGGCCTGACGTATATGGTGTACAGAGTCTTGAATGATTCCTTAGTGAGGTATTGGAACGCTATTCTTAGGTTTGCCTGCCCCCCGTATGCTGCAGCAGTTATCTGATTGATGTGTGCCTCAGATGTGCTCGGTATTATACTCACCCCAAGATCTTTTTCCTTGAGTGAGGTCTGCAGTCTTTGGCCACCTAGACTATACTCTGTCTGCAGTCTTCTTTGCCCTTCCCCGATCTTCATGACTTTACATTTGGCAGGGTTAAATTCAAGGAGCCAGTTACTGGACCAGGCTTGTAGCCTGTCCAGGTCTCTTTGTAGTCCTGCCTGATCCTCGACTGATTTAATTCTTCTCATTAACTTCACATCATCTGCAAACAGGGACACTTCTGAGTCTATCCCTTCCGTTATGTCATTCACATATACCAAAAACAGTACAGGTCCTAGGACTGACCCTTGTGGAACCCCACTCGTCACAGGTGCCCACTCTGACACCTCATCACGTACCATGACTCGTTGTTGCCTCCCTGTCAGATATTCTCTGATCCATTGCAGTGCCTTTCCTGTTACGTGTGCCTGATCCTCTAGCTTTTTCATTAACCTCTTGTGAGGAACTGTGTCGAACGCCTTCTTGCAGTAAAAGAAAATGCAGTCTATCCACCCCTCTCTCTCGTGTCTTACTTCTGTTACCTTGTCATAAAACTCCAGTAGGTTTGTGACACAGGATTTTCCTTCCCTGAAACCGTGCTGGTTGTCGTTTATAAGCTTGTGTCTTTCTAGGTGCTCCACCACTCTCCTCCTGATGATCTCCATGACTTTGCATACTATACATGTCAGTGACACAGGTCTGTAGTTTAATGCCTCGTGTCTGTCTCCTTTCTTAAAAATTGGGACTACATTTGCCATCTTCCATGCCTCAGGTAGTTGCCCAGTTTCAATAGATGTGTTGAAGATTTGTGTTAGTGGCACACACAACATCTCTGCTCCCTCTCTAAGGACCCACGGAGAAATGTTGTCCGGTCCCACCGCTTTTGAGGTATCGAGTTCACATAGCAGCTTCTTCACCTCCTCCTCGGTTGTGTGTATTTCATCCAGCACTTGTTGGTATACCTCCCTATTCTGAATTCCTGGAGTCCTTCCTGTCTCCTCTGTAAATACTTCTTTAAATCTCATGTTGAGCTCCTCACATACCTCTTGGTCATTTTGTGAACTCCCACCTTCCTTCCTCAGCCTGATTACCTGGTCCTTGACTGTTGTTTTCCTCCTGATGTGGCTATACAACAACTTCGGGTCAGACTTGACTTTTGATGCTATATCATTTTCATATTGTCGCTGAGCCTCCTTCTTACCTGTGCATATTCGTTTCTGGCTCTTCGGCTAATCTCTTTATTTTCCTGGGTCCTTTGTCTTCTGTACTTTTTCCATTTTCTATTACACTTAGTTTTTGCCTCCCTACACCTCTGGGTGAACCAAGGACTGCTCTGGTCTTCCCATTACTTCTGTTTCCTTGGGGACAAACCTCTCCTCTGCCTCTTTGCATTTGGTTGTCACATATTCCATCATTTCTTTTACTGGTTTTCCTGCCAATTCTCTCTCCCACTGAATGTCTTGTAGGAAGTTCCTCATGCCTGTGTAGTCCTCCCTTTTGTAGTTTCGTTTCTCCTTCCTATTCCTGCTCCCTCTCCACTTGTAGCTCAACTATATAATCAAAACACAGAACCAAATGATCACTAGCTCCAAGAGGCCTTTCATACGTGATATCCTCGATGTCCGAACTACTCAAGGTGAATACTAGGTCCAGTCTTGCTGGATCATCCCCACCTCTCTCTCTGGTAGTGTTCTAACATGTTGATGCATGAGGTTTTCCAGTACCACATCCATCATCTTGGCTCTCCATGATTCAGGACCCCGTGGGCTCCAGGTTTTCCCAATCAATCTCCTTGTGATTGAAATCACCCATAACTAGTAACTTTGCTCTCCCCATGTGGCTCCTCTGGCTACCTCGCTAGTGTGTCTACCATTGCTCTGTTGCTCTCGTCGTATTCTTCTTGGCCTCCTGCAGTTCTGTGGCTGGTTGTACATTACAGCAATTACCACCTTATGGCCCTCAGACTGAATTGTTCCTACTATGTAGCCCCTTTCGCCCATTCCATCCATTCCTTCCACGTCCTCAAATCCCCACCTGTTCTTAATGAGCAGTGCAACTCCTCCTCCCCCTCTGCTCACTCTATCTTTCCTGAGGATTTGATATCCGGTGGAAAGATTGCATCTGTTATCATCCTGGTGAGTTTTGTTTCTGTGAGTGCTATTATGTCTGGGGATGTCTCCTTTATTCTTTCATGCCACTCCTCACATTTATTTGTTATACCATCTGCATTTGTATACCAAACCTTCAACCTTTTCTAAAACCGTAGTCTGGGGGTACGTTGGGGTTGGGAAAGATGTGTGCGGTACAGTACGTGCAAATCGTAAGCATATGCCTAGGTTCAATGCAGGCACTTGTAGAGGTGAGGTGCAGGCGTTTGCTGCCAATGATATCATGGCATTTCGGTGGCATGACAAACGAGATGTCACACTGTTGTCATCAATTCACCCTAATGAAATGGCAGACAGTGGCAGGGTGAATAGAGAGACTGATGAACCCATTCTAAAACCTGCAGCTGTGATGGACTACACTCTCAATATGCTTTCAGTGGACAAATGTGACAAGCAGATTGGGTTTGCTGATTGTGTTAGAAAGAGTTATAAGTGGTACATAAAACTCTTTTTTCACATTCTGGACATTTCCATGCTCAATGCTTATAATGTTTATAAGTTGAAGACCACAAACTAACCACCATATGGCGAATTTTGTTTGTCTGTTATCAGGCAAATAATCACCAAGTACCAAGAAACACCACCTGCAATAGAAAACCGCCCACGAAATTACCAACAACTACCCTCTCGTCTGAGGCTTGGTGGTGAACACTTCCTAACAAAACTGCCTGCATGCTTGTAGAAAAGGCTCAGAAGAGGTGTTATGTCTGTGCACATACAAAAAGACACCCACAGCAACGCAAAGACACTCGTTTATGTGTGTGGAATGTGAAACACGACTGTATGGAACCATGTTTCAGAGACTTCCACAGGCTGCAGAACTTCTAGAAACATGTGCAGTGACTCAATATGTGTATATATATGATTGAACAGTAGTTATAAACATAATTGTACATTGTTGTAAATATGTTTTGTAAACAAACTAGTGATAACAAACTTTGTGGCATTATTTTATAAGAAATAGCGAGTGAATATTTGAAAAACAGCACTTATATTGGTCTCACAGTCCATAAAAGTTATTTGAAAAAAAATTAAATTTCATAAGAAAACAACTTAAAAAAAAAAAAAACGATTACCAGCCAACCGGAAGTCGCCGATGTTGCTGTCATCGGTTCATTTTGGGTCAACTTGAAGCCTCCATATCTCCGTAAGTATTGATCGCAAAATTTTTTGTTTAGCTATTTAGATTCAGAAAAAACTATCATTTCATAATAAAAATAATTTTTTTTCCGAATATTTTCGACCCCAGGAACACGTTTCCGAGAAGCCTGTCGACCCCCAAAGGGTTAAGAGTCCTACTCCACCCCCTGCCACCCTCACCCCCCCCACGCATCCCCCCCATCGTTTGTTTGGTTCATACGTGTGCATGTCGTACAATATGGGGAAGCTCGCTGTGTTTATTTATATCATTTTCTCTTTTTCATTGCATTTTGATAAATCTACCAAGCAATCATGGCACCCAGTAAGCATACAGTGTTCCAGCAAGTGACGAAAGGTTTAAGTGTTCAAGTCTAGGATTGCAATGACATTGGCTTGACTGACTTGACTGACTTGACTGACGTACTGAATGACTTGACTGAATGACGACTGAATTGACGACCAGCTGGACCAAGGCTGACTTGACTAGATACGCGGCTTGACTGTACGCGGGCTTGACTGAATACGCGCGCTGTGACTTGGCTTGACTAAGACCCGGCTTGACAAACAAAGCTGATAACCCCCACCCCCGGCTGAATGTTTGGGCTGACTGACTGACTGAATGACAAGTTAGACACTCAGTACAAATCGACTTCAGTTCCAGAACCTCCCATCCACCCCCAGACCAGTAGGCACAGTAACTCCCCCATCTCTTAAAAATTCCCCCCAAAACACCCCCCAAAATTTAAGGTAAATGCTATAATTTCTTTACATTTGTAGTCTTAAGCATTAAAAACACATAATAACAATTGAATTAAAATTACATATTCCTTTTATTTTTTTAAAATCTTTTGGTCTAAAAAAAAATTGTTTGGGTTTTTGGGGCTCCCCGGGGCTAACCTATTTTTTCCCCTAAGTTATTTTATTTTTAACCAATTTATCTAACAGGGGTTTTTTTAACGTAACTACCGTGCTAAATGAGGGTCTACTGTATTATGATCTTATCCCAGGGGTGGCGGCCTCTGCCACTTTCCCCCTCACATTATGGCAAAATTTTTATTCATTTTAGCATCTTTATTACAGTTCTAGGGTATTTATCGTGTTTCTGATATCAATTTGGAATAAATGTAATAGATGAAAAACGTTTATTACTAATATTCGTAATTACACAACATTTTTTAGCACCGGATAACATTCAGCACCCATGACAACTCTAGATACTGAATGTTACTTCGCCTCTCCCTCATATTTAGCTCCCCTCCCGTAACGATGTTAGATGGTAATTTAATCTATTTTCTGTAAGCAACTTTTTATTTTTTTTTTTTTTTTTTTGTTTTCTGTATAAACAGTGAGACCTTACCACGGGCGGTCTGATTATCGGCCTGCTCGGAAAACGTTTCTTTTTTATTTTGCCCAAATATCGGCCCCCTTTCCCCCTTGGCCCTTCCCCCGGGGCTCGGCCCGCGTACAGACCTGTCCGCCTGCCCCCCCCCCTTGCCGCCTGCAAATTTGGGCGTCATGACCAGTCTAGCTTTGTTTATCACAATAAATTCATTGTGTTTAGTGCTTGTTTATTGTTTTGACTGTGAAATAAGCTACCAAGGGCCCAAAGAAACTTTATAGTGGCAGCCCTTTGGTAAAAAAAATGACAAACATGAAATTGAAGAAAAAGGGGGGAAAGTACCAAAATGGAGGAGGAAGGAGGGGGAATGTGCCTTCTTCAGTGATTCTCCCTATTCGATTTAAAGCACAAGTCGATAAAGGCTATAGCACCCGGAGGGGGTAAAGTGTAGCATTAACAGTGTAACAAAAAAGTTAAGTGATTAGCGATGAAAATGACCCCATGAAACTTAACTCCTACATTGTTGTTTGAGGAATATTTGGGGGGGTTTTCAAGAACCCCCCCCCCTGCCCTACCATCTCCTCCAAGGTAAGTGTAAATATTTCTTATTTATATAAGTGTGAATATTTCTTATTTATAAATTAAAGTGTAAAAAAATTTTTTTTTTAAATTAAAAAGTAAATATTTCTTATTTATAAATTAAAAAGGAAATTTTTTTTTTTTTATAAATTAAAGTGTAAATATTTCTTATTTATAAATTAAGTAGTACATTGTTTCAGGGGAATAGTGGTGGGGCTTCTGCCTCCCCACCACCACTTTTTTGTACGGCTTATGGTCAGTGGCCTTTATAAACCCAACAACAATAACACTACCACCAGTCCTCACAAAATGCTTATTGCTTGGGTAGCATTGAAAATTGAGTTGGGCAAATATTATGTTAGTGGGTTTTTGGTTTCTTTTAAAGGGCCTGCCTAGTATGGACCCCCAAAGGCCCCCCTGCAGTGTTCCTCCTTTCTTATGTTCATATGTTCTTAAATGTTTATACAGCAGTGTACTGTATATTGTAATAAATAAAATTTTAAAACAGGTCTTTAAAAACAGTGACCCCCCTTTAGCCCCATAGTTACGTTCCTGAAAAAATAGTGTTGCTTTTAAAACGTGTTAGATAATTAAAAGAACTTATGGGAAAAATAGGGTTACGTTCCCCAGAGTCCCCAAAAAAACCCAAAAAAGTTTTTTTTAAACAAAAACCACAAATATAAAAAAAATATGTAATTTGTTTTTTATCGTGATGTATTATGTTGTTTTTTTGCTTAAGACTACAAATGTGAAATAATAGTATTTACCTTAAATTGTGGTGCTGATGTTTTTTTGGGTGATTGTGAAGAGAGTGGAGAGTTATGCTGTGGCCCTACTGGGCTTAATTTAAAAAAGAAAAATTTGGAGCTGGGGAATGATGGTTTCGGTGTCTCTTTAAAAAGGGCATTCCGGGGAAATCTGTCATTCAGTAATCAGTCC